>PVIH01004228.1:25254-116258 GCA_004025045.1 Sigmodon hispidus
CTGTGGTCTCTGAGAGACTGAAGATTCGAGGGTCTTTGGCTAGGGCAGCCCTTCAGGAGCTGCTTAGTAAAGGATTTATCAAGCTGGTTTCAAAACACAGAGCCCAAGTAATTTACACCAGAAACACAAAGGGTGGAGATGCCCCAGCTGCTGAAGATGCATGAGCAGGTTCAATCAGCTGTACATTTGGAAAAATAAATTTTCTGCTTTAAAGCTGATTTGCTCAAATATCTAGTTACAATGATGAGAAGTATCTAATGCACATATTGGGGAAAGATCAGCCTTGACAATAAATGATGCTGGGAAAACTGTATATCCACATGCAAAACACTGAATATATCCCTACTTCTTACTAAACAAGTCAACTCAAAATGGTACAGAAACTAATGTCAAAACCATAATTTTGAAACTCTTAGAGGAAAATAGTTAAAATACTTCAATGACTGTAATAGCTCAGGAAATAAAATCAAGACATGGCAGGACACATAGGGTGATAACAAATTAAAATGTACCTGCAGAATAAAAAGATAATCAACAGAAGACACTGACAACCAATGATATAAATGATAAATGTCTGCTAGTTATGCATAAGAAAGAGGATTAACATCCAAGACATACAAAGAACTCAAAAAAGTTAACAGCAAATGAGTGATTCACTAGCTAAATGAGAAAATGATATGAACACACACTACTGAAAAGAAGAAACACAAATGCTCCAGGAAACACATGAAAAGATGCTTGGTTTTAGCCATTACAGATGCACAAAAGACACCTATATCCTACCACAGCCTAGTCAGAATGGCTAGTATAATAAATAAACAAATATAACACCATATGCAAGGAAGAATATGGAGAAAAAATTCCTGATATACTGCTGGTAAAAAAATAAACTAGTATATAGAAAACAATATGGAGACTCCTTAAACAAAAGTAAAAAATATGATGAGTGTGGTATTTGATGCTTATAATCCCGGTACTTGGGAGATGGAGGCAAAAGTATCAGAAATTGAAGGTCAGCCTCAGCTACAATAATAAGCAAGTTTGAGGTCAGAGGAGATTTCATGTCAAAAAAAGAAAAAACAAAAAATAAAGAAAAAACAAACGGGGCTGGAGAGATGGCTCAGCGGTTAAGAGCACCGTCTGCTCTTCCAGAGGACCAGGGTTTGATTCCCAGCACCCACATGGCAGCTAACAACTGTCTGTAGTTCCAGTTCCAGGCAAGCACCAAGGCAAATAAATAATAAATAAATAAAGTTTTTTTAAAAAAAAGAAAAACCAAACAAAAAATAAAGAGCAAAAGAAACCAAAACAAAACTGAAGGGACTGGTGACATAGCTAAACCAGTAGAGTACTTGCATGTCATGCATGATGCCTCAGCTTTATTTAATTAATACCTAGCACCGCAAAACAAGGCACAGCACACTTACTTAGAAGGGAACAGGCTTTCTGTTTTGCTAGACTGGTTTTAGTTTTAGGATAAGAACAACAAAAGGGTCAAGTCCCATAAGTGATTTTCTCTTCCTTCTAGTTTTTCTCTTTACCCCTAGCCTCTTCCTTCGTGGTATCTGTGTAAGTAAGTGTGGGCTGAAGCTGGAATAGCCATGTGTGTGTGTGTGGGGGGGGTGAAAGGCAGACCTGTATGGATTCTGCGGTGAGCTTTCAGATGAGAGCTTTTGGTGTACACTTTGCTGCATCCTGCAAAGTCACACTGGTGAATCCGTCTTCTCTTTAAGTCCAGAGAGTCTTCTCCATGCATTTCAGCCATTGTTGCTGGTCTAAGCAAAGAAAGAAGGAAAGACCAATTACAGTGGTGGTATTTCATTATCATTTATGCAAATTTAATGCTAGCTCCCAAGAGAAGATATAGTTGGAACAATGTAAGCAATTCTTTCAACTAGGCCAGTCTGCTTAGGAAATGCAGCTCTCTTAGAAAGCACGGGAGGTGGTAATTTTTCCTTGAGTAGCGACCTTGTCAAACAGTGTGAACATTTTACTTCAACAAGTGCCAATCTTGTGCTTAACAAAATGTGTTTTTCATACAACATGTTTGTTCAGTGTAAGCTAATTGCTTTCAATTTCGTTTTAAGATTAGAAGACTGGGCTACTTTAAACTTATAAAGAAAAATACTACAAAAGCATAATTTATAGGAAATTAGAAGATTTTTTCAAGGACAGAATTTGTAATATACAATTAGAATGTAATTCTATCATAACACACATGAACATACACACACATAGTTCTTGGGGAAGGCAGTTAGCTTGTTTTTTTTCCTCAAATTCCTTTTTTTTTTTAAAAAAATTATTTTATGTGCACTGGTGTGCCTGTATGCAAAACTGTGTAAGGGGGTCAGATCTTGGAATTACAGACAGTTGTTAGCTGCCATGTGGATGCTGGGAATGGAATTCAGGTCCTCTGGAAGAACAGTCAGTGCTTTTAACCACTAAGCTAACCTCTGAGCCACCTCTCCAGCCCTAACCCTTCCTCAAATTCTTACTGTTGTATTTTGTTAATTCTAACTCCATACATGAATGTAAGTGTGCATGCCACACACACACAAGTACTTACTCTTGTTGGTATCCACGCAGACTCTGTAAGGCTGAAGATCCACCCTCGAAAGCACTCTCCTCACTATCACTTGGAAACTCCAGTGGAGACATGGAAGTGGGGTCAACCTTGACTAAAGACAAAGAAAGGGACTGCTGTAGACCACGGTGCAAGAACTTCTACAATTATTTATTTTCAGGATTGCCAGTTTGGCCCATATTAAGAAGTGGAAGATTAAAAAAAATCATTAAAAAAGAAAGCAGTGGAAGATAGTTACTGCATAAGAAGGGACAGAGGTGTCTTTGAAGGGGGTAGCTAGGACTGTTCTTGTATCATTAGAATGTGAATTTCTCTAGGATGAGATCTAAGTGTGATTTCTCTCCCTCCAGCTCCTGGGAAAGGGTCTGAAGAAAAGATGGGTTCCATGCACTTTAGAAACACAGAAGTCTCTGAACAGTTCCCTGTCTTAAGAGAATTCCTAGAACTATCCCAACAATTGTGACAATCAAAGCTGATTTTAATATTATATACATGGTGATGATAAATATTTCAAACCATGTCAGAAGCAACAGATTTTCTCTGATCATTTCTGATTATGAACTAAGATAAATGTAATTCTGGAAAAGCGAACTGTTGTTGAGGACAATTAAGATGGGAATAATTTATACCTTCTGAATTCTGAGTTCACTTCAAAAGTTAAATAAGACAGACCTGGTGACACAAGTCTGTAACCTCAGCACTCTAGGCTGACACAAAAGAATCCTATGTTCAACAATTGCTTGGGTAATATGTTTAAAACCAGTCTGAGTAAACCTGTAAAGTTTTGTTTTTGTTAATCAAAAAGAAGACTGAAGGTGTAGTTCAGTAGCAGAGTACTTGTTTAGTATGTATGAGACCCTAAATTAAACTAGCAATACATAAAACATAAATAGATAGATGATTGCATATGAAACTATTCTGAGCAAATTTTCAACCTCATTTGTTTAGTTAACAACTACTAGTGAGTCCTGTGCTGGGTGTCTCTGGAGAGGTGCACAGTCACAGCATAAGTGTCTTCTTGAGAATTCCAAACTCAGAAAAAATGGCCTCATACTCTTGAAATCAAGTCAAATCTTAAAAACAATAGATCTTAAAAGAAGGTCACAGATATCAAAGAAGACTATCCAGGAAATGTGGCTATATTGCAGAGACTTTTTTATAGAGAACAGGGAAGGTGTGGGGAGAGCCCAGAGGTAGGCCTGGCTAGGTTATGGCACTGATAGGAATTTTGAGTTTTTTCACAAAACATTCCTAATAGCACAGAAAAAAATGGCACAATAATCTAGGAAGTTCCAGGAATGAACGGTGTCTTAGTGAGTAGAAACTATTTTTTTAGTTTGTAATTTACCTCAGTGCTCACATTTTTCATTTTCTTAAAAACAGAAATATTTTAAATGTAATGCTTTAAATTAGTTATACTATGAAATAATAGCATCTAAAGATTCTAGGAAGATCATAATATTTCACTCAAGAATATGCATCCCTGTTTGAGAAACATGGTCTATTTAAAGAAGCTCAGTTATAGGCTCTTCTGTGACAAAGTCTCCTTATGTAACACAGACCACACTGTGGCCGAGAACTTGCAGTCCAAGGCTAGTCTGGGATTCCTAATCATCCTGACTCAGTCTCTCAAGTGCTGAGATTACAGACATGTGCCAAGACACGTGGCTCATGATATAGCCTTAAGCATTATATAAAAATTATTTTAAAACCATTTTTTAAATGATAATGAAAACAAGTCTCCTTTGAGACAGTGTCCCTCAAAATTGGAAGATGTGAAAAGAGACATGGCAGAAGGCTCAGAACAGAAGTTCTCTGGAGGCAAATGACTCTAGGAAGCTGTAAAGCCGATACTCACCTGATCCAGCATTCTTGCCATCTCCTCCAATGAGAGGGACAGTAATAGCAGCAGGACTCCCATCTGCAGGCAAACTGGTGTAGACCATAGGCAAAGACTGAACCACCAGCGGGATTGTCTTTAGTCCAGTCACCTTACTTGGCAAACTGACTGAGGGGATAGTGTGGATCACATGTAAAATAGGCTGGCCCGTATTCCCCTGGGAGGAGGCCAGGATAGAGGCTGAAGGGAGAACAGCAGGCATGGTTGCTGAGGTGCCTGTGTCAGATGAAGTAGACACCACAAGAGCTGTAGGTGGTGGTTTGGGAGTGCGGATGGGAGCTTGCAGCATGCTAGCAGGCTGGAGAGGAGCCTTCGGTTTGTGGAAGGAGAGATCAACTGGCTCCACCTGCGGCATGTTGAAATCACTAGCAAGAAGCTCTTCTGGAGGCTCAATCTTGATATCATTAAACAGAACTGGGTTTTCCATTGAGCTGGCATCTAAGAGTGGTGACGTCATATTTCTTCTGCCCACTGTCACAGGGGGCTCTCTGAACCGAACAGGGCCAGTGACCTAAAATAAACAATTACAAGGTGAGATAGCCACTGTCAGTACTCTAAGGAGACATATGAATGATGAAACAAAGAAATTCCTACTTTCATAAAAAAGATACAACATACTGAAAGAAATGAGACCATACTCCACTAAAGAATGAAAAGGAAAGAAAATGTTATGAAGCACCAGTGTTAAGTATTGGCACTTCTGTAATATACAATGGATGAAAAAGCCTCAATTTTTCACAATCATAGATCTAAAATGAAGTTCAATTTTAACTTGAAAAATCCAGTAAAATGATATTCATTTAGAAAATAGCTCTTCAATAAAAAAAAAATAGAAACCCTTAACACAATCTTCCTGCAAAAGTATTCTGCTAAGGCCAGTGACAAAAGTTATGAATAAGACACACAGCAATGATATTCTTAACTTACTTATGAATAAGACACAGCTAAGTATATATAACTATAATACTATAATAATATGAGTAGCTTATAAGTCACACAAAAATAAGTAATGTGACATCTGAAGAAGAAACTTAGGGTTAGGGTTAGGGAAACAAACGAGGAAGTAGATGTAGCATAGTGGTGCATAACTTGCTGAGCAAAATCAAAGCCATGGGTTCCATTTCCAACATGGAAAGAGGTTTACTGAGGGGGAGGAGGTAATTAGTTCCATCTAGACAGGGAAGGCTTTAAGGAGGTGACAATTTAGATGAGTCACAGAGTTCCTAGGCTTTCTCAAAGAGGGAGAAGAGGTAAGGATAACACTTCTATTTGCAATGATAGATAATATGCAAGGACTACAGGGTAACTAGTAGAATGTATATGCAACATTAAATTTTGTAAGTTTTAAGTTGTGGAATATTTAAAAAATAAGTGCACTTCTATAATCTCATCAGCTGGGAAGCTAACTAGTAGAATGTATATGCAACATTAGATTTTGTAAGTTTTTAAAGACTTCTTTTTTTTATTTTTTTTATTTGTTTATTTAATTATTTGCCTTGGTGTTTTGCCTGGAACTGGAACTACAGACAGTTGTGAGCTGCCATGTGGGTGCTGGGAATCGAACCTGGGTCCTCTGGAAGAGCAGACGGTGCTCCTAACCGCTGAGCCATCTCTCCAGCCCCTAAATTTTGTAAGTTTTAAGTTGTGGAATATTTAAAAAATAAGTGCACTTCTATAATCTCATCAGCTGGGAAGCTTAGGCAGGAGAGGCTGAAGTGGAAAAAATCCTGAGTTTGAGGCCAGCCTGGGATACACAGTAAGACTTGGTGGTCTACATGCATGCATGCACAGATAGAAATACACAGAGACAGAAACGCAGAAACAGAGAGAGACACACATACACAGAGACACACACATAGACATCACCGCAGCTCTATTCAAAACAGCTAAGACATGGGTGATATCTGTCTAGCAATTGATAAATGGATAAAAAAAAAAGTGATATTGATACTTAATACCATTCATCTTCAAAAGGAACACAATCCTGTTATTAGTTCAACATAAAGGGAATTGGAAATCTTTAAGAAAAATAATGAAGGCACAGAATGACAAGGACCTCATGATTCTGCCAAATAAATTAAAAAAATAAAAAATAAAGAGGGCTAGAGAAATGGCTCAGAGGTTAAGAGCTCTGACTGTTATTCCACAGGTTCTGAGTTCAATTCCCAGCAACCATATGATGGCTCACACACACATCTGCAATGAGATCTGGTGCCCTCCTCTGGTATGCAAGTATGTGTACAGACAGGACACTATGCATAATAATTGAATAAATATTTTTTTCAAAACCACGAAATTTGTCCAAGTTGTGCACTATGTGAGTGCACCGTGCCTACAGAGGCTAGAATCGGACATTGGACCCCCTGGAACTGGAGTTACAGGTAGTTGTGAGCCACTTGATGTGGGTGCTGGGAACTAACCCTTAGGTCCTCTATATGGGCACCAAGTGCTCTTACCCACCATCTCTTTAGCTCCAGTGAAGCAGTTCTGGAGAACTCCACTGCTCTAATCTCCACCTGATGCTACATCTGCTTCTGCTAACGGGATTTGACTGAGTTCCTTATACGTGAGTTCCAGATTGCATGAGATGCTTATGAAATGATCCAAGACGGCATATGAAGAAGCATAGAGAAACTGAATTTCCTGGACATGGAGTTACATGTGATTGTGAGCTGCCTAATATGGATGCTGGCAACTGAACTCAGATCCTTAGCAAGAGGATCACTATTAACCACCAAGGCACTCCTCAGCTCTGCAAATAATATTTTCTATAATAAGAAATTATTGGTGCTGATGTATATAAACAGACACAACAAGGAAGTATCTAGATAAATTTTTAATGGGTTTTCTAGGGTCCATGCTTTAGGTCTAGAATTCTAAGGAAGCCAAAACTGAGTCTTAAATATAAAGTGGAAACTATTTTGTAAATTTCCTTTTGCTAAGGCCATTTCTAGAACAAACAGCCCACAATAAATAGCATCAGCACAAGGGCTTGTGCTAAACCGGTACTCAATCTACAGCTACTCAACTCAGTTTACTGAAAACATTATTCAAGAATATTCAAATAGAGCGTGGTGGTGGTTGTGGAATACACCTTTAATCCCAGCACTTGGGAGGCAGGTGGATCTCTGTGAGTTCAAGGCCAGCCTGGTCTACAGATGAGTTCCAGGATAGGCTCCAAACTACAGAGAAACCATGTCTCCAAAAGCAAAAGAACAACAACAAAAAAGATATCCAAATTGGAAATTGAACAAAGAAAGTATAGAAATGAAAATACGCTTATTGCTTCAATAAAATGTTACAGACCCTATTTACAGTATCCATCCTGGGTTGTGCTTCTATAAACCAAGCCTGCTTTGTGGATTCTCAATTTTTCACTGTCTGAAATGATGTTTAAACCATTGTTCTCTCTTGTTATCATCATCAAATGGCTTTAAAATAATGTTAGAAGGTGGTTATTTAGATCCTAGTGTTTTAATAACTTCCTTAAAGAATATCACTACATTTTCCACCTGGACATACTGATTTCATGTGAACTTGTTATATTAAAATAAATCTGGCCTATAGCAAGTATTTCCTGGGTGTCAATGTTTCTGTAAGCAAGCTCCTTAAAAAACGGTACTGTACTTGAAAGCAGCTGTCAAGGTGCCACTTACTATTGTGACTTAAAGACAATCATTCCGTATTTATCCACTAGTGTAAGCAATGCTTCTGCTCTTGTGTACAAATGATTACTTTTTAAATATGATCAAAATAGTTTTAGTAAGAATCCTGATGTGCAGTATGGTTTATCCTATATTTCCTATAAACCTCATTAGGGTAAAAAGGAAAAAACAAAACAACAATGAACATACACTACTCATTTTCTCATTCTCCACAGTATTTTATACTTGGAGATGCTGAAGAAGAATAATGTTGGGCTGGAGAGATGGCTCAGAGGTTAAGAGCACTGACTGTTCTTCCAGAGGACCTGAGTTCAATTCCCAGCAACCACATGGGGGCTCACAACCATCTACAATGAGATCTGATACCTTCTTCTGTACACTGTAGACATAATAAATATTTTTAAAAAAGAAGAAGAATGTTATGAAATGACTTTACAGCCCTAGGATTATGGTGACTAGCTAAGGGTTGGCTCCATATTCTATTCTTCAATGACTATAGCAACCACAGGCTTGAAAGCTCATGTGGAAACAGATGTAAGGCTCTGCCATAAGATTTTTCTCTTTAACTCTCTGTTTTCCTTCTTCAATATTGTGGGACAGTTTCAGGTTTTCAGTGTTCTCTAGTTAATAATTAACCACTCTTCAAAGAAGGAAAATGGTTACTTTCCCCATCTGCTATTTTAAAGCTTGAAGCTCCAGCTTTTCAGAATGTCTGATTCTGTGAAGAAGGCTGTGCATGGAAAGTCCAACATCTTGGGATTGCTTTTAAAGATGTTTTACTTCCCATAGTCCTCCTTACCAGCCCAGGATCCTAATCAGGCTTTTTTTTTCTTTTAGGAAACAAAAGAATACTTGAGCTGACATTTTTCTTAAGTTCATTACTGACAAATTACCTAGGATCATGGAGAAAGGCAATTCTACAAAGAAATCCAGAAAAAGGTGGTCATTTTTAAAAATAAATATTTAAGCTCTTAAACATCTGATGAAGACAGCCTTGACATCAGGAGACTAGGGGGAATCAACTGAGAAAAACTAAACTGTTACTTCTCATTTATCTGAAATAGCTCTGATGTAGAGCTTTAAAGTAGGAAGGCAAGACAAGAAAGAAAATGAAAGAACAAAATACTGCAGGCAGCGCAGTAAGTAGAAAGGCTAGGAAGGAGTGTTGCCATGGTAACAAGATAAAACCCAGGCTCCTCCCCAAGAGAAAGATAAAAGCTGTTTTTGTACACAGGTCTCTTCTAGCTTCGCTCTGGGTTTAGACTAATCATTTTCATGCCTGGGTGCACTTGTGTGTGCATACACATATATTATGCACATTCATTATTTTGTTCGAAAAGCCAGTTTAACCCTCTGAAATTCCAATCCATCTCCAATAATGCCATGTGTTCCAGTATTAGAGAAAAATGGATGGAGATGAATATTATTAAAAAGCTAAATTTAATCTTATATTTTCACCACCTCAATAGCACTAGAAAATAAAATGCTATTGGACAATTCCTCTTTATACAAACTAATGAACGTGACAATTTTATGAGACTAGAATACTAACAAAAAACACCTTGAGAGGGGCAAGATAAAAAAATGCCCACACCTGAAATCTCAGAATTCAGAGGACTGAGGCTGGAGGGCTTTCAGTTCCAGGTCATCCTAGACTACATGACAAGAGCCTTTCCCCAAAAAAACAAAGAGACAAAACCACAAAATATACAAATGCACCTATATATGTATATGCATATGCATATGTGAATTCTAGGTATTTACTTACTATATCACATAGAAATATCAGTATCTAGCTTTAAATGAGAAACAAGAGGCAATAATTTTAATGTAATGTATAACTGGTTTTAATGATACATTATGAAAATCATTTTAATAACTATATTATATATATGCATAAACTATATAATACTAAACTGAAGGTGGTCACCCAAAAAAGATTTATCTATAACCTAATGCCCAGAATCAATGAACATCATCTATTTGGGAAAGGGAAAATTCTAGGCAGAATTATGGATCTTAAAACAACCACTCTGGATTACCTAGGGGAATTCAGTTCTCTATAGGGGCCAAAATATAAGGTGATGTGAACATACAGTAGGATACCAGAGTGATACAGCCACAAGCCAAAGAATCCCTGTATCTACCAGGTGTGTGAAAAGGTAAGAAACCTATTCTCTATGACAACTGATATGACAATTTGATACACCAGGGCAGTGGTTGCAACTTGCTTTGAGACTTCTGCTTCTATTCTAGTATTCTGAGAAAAATGGATTTGTTATTACCACAGCCACCTATAACTTCAGATCCAAGGGGATCTGATGCCTCTGGCCTCCAGAGCACCTGCATAGATAGGCACACAGCCACACAAGGACACACTTTTTACATGCCACTAAAAAAAGCTTAAAAAGAGGAAAAAATTAAAAAATGTTAAAAGACAAAAATCAACAGTAAGATGTGAGATGTTTCTATCTTACAGCTGACAATACAGGACAAGAAATGAATGGAACTATGTGAATGACTGATAGAAATCAATTAATATTCTGGAAATATGAATGCACTAGAGATTTATGGGCACCAGATTGTCAGGGAAAATTTTACAGAAGAGATAGAATGAAAATCTGGACTCCTAAAGATCTGGTGGACAAAAAGAAGTTGAAGAAAACATGCCATTAAAAAAACTCTCAGAAATGCATATATATCTCCATTAGATATTATTATTTTTAAAAACTGTTCATTTATGGGATGTGGTAGTTCTGATGGAGTTTTATAGGAGAGTGTAATTATTTGCAGGTGATATCCAGCTATTGAGGGACAAAGTGTTTTGCTGTAGCTTACTTTCTAAAGTTCTCTCTCTCTCTCTCTCTCTCTCTCTCTCTCTCTCTCTCTCTCTCTCTCTCTCTCCATATGTCTCCTAAATGTAACCTAGATATTTCACCTGGGACTATATTAACCCGTCACTAAGAGCATGCTAATAAAACCAAAAGAATCAGGTGAGTATTATAAATACAAATTTGGATATTCAATTACATGCAATTTTAACCAAATTTTCAAGCTAATTCTGACTATATTTGGGACTCACTTATGAAGTGTCTTACAACTCAACCCTGAAAATCCAGGCATTGTACCATGTCTGTAATATCAGAACTCGAGAGCCTGACTGAAGGATTGTTATGAGTTTGAGGATGCCCAGAGTTATGCAGCAAGTTCCAACCTAGTCAGATCTATGTAATAGTAAGACCCTCTCTCAAAACTAATACAACTTCGCATCATTCAAAACTAATTTTCTTTTCTGCAAAATGTGAACATTGAGAGCAGTGATAGTTAATGTTATATGATAATTTAGTTGGATCACAGTGTCAAATGGTTGGTTAAACATTGTTCTAGATGTTTCTGTTTGTTTGTGTGAAGATAGAGTCTCACTATGTAATCACTGCTGGCCTGAAACTTGATATGTAGACCAGGCTGGCCTTGAACTCAAAGATCTGATTACCTATACCTCCTAAACAGAAAATTTAAGATGTGGAATACCACAACTAGCCTTCTTTTTTCTCAACAAGACAAATATTTAAATCACTGGTCTTGGAATAAACCACTTCCATAAAGTGAAGAGGCTTTAATCAATTATTAAAGACCTTAATAAAACAAAGACTTAAGTGTCATAGACATAACTGGGAAGGTAGACTTTTAATTGAGAAAATTTCTCCATCAGATTGGCCTGTGAGCAGTTAGTGGAGGCATTTCTTAATGATTGATTTGGGGAGGAGTCATCATTAGGCAGGTAAGGCCTGAGTTACAAGTGAAGCAAGAAACAGAAAGCAAGTAGTGTTTCTCAGTGGCCTCTGCTTCAGTTCCTGCCTCTAGATTTCTGCCTTTAAATTCATGCCTTTATTTCCTTGACTGTGAACTGTAAAAATAAACCCTCTTCTCCTCAAGTTGCTTGTTTGGTCATGGTATTTATCGTAACAACAAAAGCAAACTAGAACACTGAGACTGATTTTCCCAGTGAAAGAAAGAATTGCCTTATTTGGGGGAACAGGATCTCCTTGGGCTTGAACGTCCTGGTTCAGCCTCCTAAGTATAGGGATTATAGACTTGCACCCCCATCTTTGGTACAAGAATTCTGCCAGCAGTGTCTGGACACTTGGAACTCTTTCTAACTTTGTAGTCTGCTGATCTATTCCATCAGGTTTTTCACTTGCCATACCTCTATAATCACAGGAGCCAATTTCTTTAAAATTATACATATGTGTATGTATATATATATATAATGTATATATATACATATATAATATCCATATGTATGTGTCTATCCTTTACACACACACACACACACACACACACACTCATCAAAAATAGTGGTGTATTAGCCAGAGTTCTCTAGGGAAAAAGTTAACAGGGAAATAAAGTCAACAGGGTGCTTCCTTGGAAAACCCTAATATACTATTCAACATGCTTTCTAAAGAAATTAAATAAAACAAAGCACACAATTTTCACCATACTTGAAATTTTGGATAGTGCAAATAAATGATCATGGTTCTTTACCAAAGACTACAGGGACCACACAAAGCTGTTTCTTTGAGGCCAAATCGACTCCTTAGTTGAAATTCACACCCAGACATTCAATTAATTCTGGAAAAATGTACCTTCTTCTATTCTTTCTCATTTTCCACACATATCATTTGAAAATGGGGCTTCAATTCTATAATGTTTAAGATATATTCAACTCACAAAGCTCACCTGTCTGAATACCTGCATTGAATGCCTTCGTGAATTAAGTCGGACTCCAAAGCCGTTTATAAAATGATCCATATCTAGAAAAGATATAAAAAGAAAATAGTTTTTAGAATAATATTGAACCCATTAAGTCGGACTCCAAAGCTGTTTATAAAATGATCCATATCTAGAAAAGATATAAAAAGAAAATAGTTTTTAGAATAATATTGAACCCATTACATGCAGAGTATGAATGTACACTTGGTTTCACCTATATGTTCTCTATAAATAGTTTTTCAGACTAAATTTATACTAAAAAGTTACTAGAACATTCTACGTTAATCTAAGTCATGGAAAAGAGCCTCATTTGTCCTTGTCCCCAACACTAGCTTTCTACTTCCTATAAGTACTTCCCTTCCTTCATGTAACTGAATCCATTTCTTCCAGTCTCTCAGCCTGTCTTATTTTGCTGAGTGTCAGTATACTTCTACAGTTTCAACATTTTTCTGATCTTCGTCCAGTTCTGGTTTTCACTAAAGACTTTTAATCTACTATATGGGTATTTACCTGAGTAATAGATGTACAAAGACAAACCAACATACCATTTTTGTCTATCTTAAATCTGTAAGCCAAGTATCGCTAAAATCACTTGTCATCTTCCTTTATACATGGCTGTCCCTCTTATGAAGAGATGGTGTTAATAGCTTCATTTAAATACCTCAAACCATCAGTTATCACATAAAAAGCACCTATGTTTTCTTCTGTAACAGCTTGTTTGTTTTACCTATGCTTCAATTTCACCAGAGAGGAAAATAGAAGCTAAGGAAATGAAGCAAAAATCCACAGCTTACCTACAAAATAGCCAATTTCAGATCATATTTGTGCCTCCTCAACCCTGTCCTGTCTTAATACATACAAACCAAAGATCAGACAGTAGGTGACTTGTAATTAGACCTAGCTAGAAATAATGACTAGTCAAGGATGCTAGGAATGCAAAGGAAAAAAAGAAATTCTGTAATACTTCTCTAGGCTTTCCTGGCAGCAACCAATCAAGCTGTTCCAGCTATGGAGTGCCCCCTTCTGGATTATAAGAGAATTATCTAACAACACTGCTGACCTTCCACCACACCTCCCTTTCCGTCTTGGGAATTGGAAAACACTTGGCTATTCCTTCTAATATCTCTCACTTCATGTTAATGGCACCACTTCTGTGTTTCATAGGTAAGTCTTCAACTTTATTTCGTGGTTTTCTACATTTTCCCGACTCTTGTTCTTAATAAAAAGTATGCCTCACCCTTCCTTCTTTCTGTAAGAGTGAAGCAGGCTTTTACATTATAACCTAGGATGGCCTAGAACTCACTGTGTAGCTCAGCCTGATCTCAAACACAAGCAAATCCTCCTGTCTTACCCTCTCCCAAACTGAAATTACAAGCACAAAATACAATACTTTACCCCTTGCTCCTTGTCAGTATCATGATAAGCCTTGAGAAATTTGTTGAACATCTATCATAGTTTCAAATAATGTTCTTGGTCCTTAGAATACATCCAAGGATGGATGGTAAGAGATTAAATTCTGTTAGAAACCAAAGTTTTCTGAGCTCTGGCCCTAATTGTTCTTATTCCTTAGTATACATTTTCCTCCACTGCTCTAACCCTGGAAGGCTCTACAGAAGCATTGGGGCTATGCAAACAATAATATGAAATCCTGTAATTTTAGATGGACAAGTTAAATTTTACCAAAAATTAAAACTTCAAGTCAGAAAATGTGATTCACAGGCATCTATCTAACTCTCAGATCAATACTCTCTGATGCAATTTTTTGTGCCCATATGTTTGAATCACCTAAAGTCCAAACTGGTAGCATTATGCCTAATTACTGTTTACTTTTTTGTGCTGTTATATCTTGACTCCAAATATGCAAACTACCCTCTTCCTACTGCTTTCTTTTTTTCTTTCTTTCCTTCCAGATGAGGGGTATCACTATGTTGTAGCTCAGGCTAGACTGGAACTCTAAATACTTTTTTCCTGCCTTGGTTTCTGAAGTGCTTGGCTTATAAACATCACCAGCTCAAAATTTTGTAATAATAACAAATCCTATGATAATAACAAATTGGACATGGGATTCTGAGCTCCTTGTAACAATATTAATAGCACCAGTACACAGATTATTGTAGGATTTCTTAAATAAATAAGTGTGTAAGTTAGCCAGGCAGTGATGGTGCACACCTTTAATTCTAGCACACAGGAGGCAAAGGCAGGTGGATCTCTATGTTCAAGGCTAGCTGGGACTACATAGTGAGTTCTAGGATAGCCAAGGCTATACAGAAAGAATAACCATGTCTTGGAAAAAAGGAAGGATGAAAAGAAGGAAAGAAGGAAGGGAAAAAGAAAGAAAAGTAAAGAAAAAAGCAATGATTTAGAAAAGAGGTTTAGGAACCATTCAGGGTGAATGTTAATGAAGCGATGCTAAAACGAAAAAGTCATAACAGATTTTTTAAAAATTGTTGGGTATTGCTTTTGTTTTTGTTCCCTTTTTCTTTTGCTTGTTTGCTTTATAAATAGATACTGGAGAGTGGTGGTACAGGCCTTTAATCCCAGCATTCAGGAGGCAGGGACAGGCAGATCTTTGATTTTAAGGCCAATCTATTCTACAAGGTTGTTTCATACAGAAACTGCCCCCCCAAAAAAAGAATAGATATATGGTTGGCCCATTTAATCCTCAAAACCTTTTTCCTTATTTTACTTACTTAATGCTGAGGCCTCACACAGTCATCATTTTAAAAATGAGGAAACTGTCAGAGATAGATGAAGTAGCTTACCCTCCCAGATCACCGAAGTAGAAAATGGACAAAAGAGGGGCTGGAGAGATGGCTCAGCGGTTAAGAGCACCGTCTGCTCTTCCAGAGGACCCGGGTTCGATTCCCAGCACCCACATGGCAGCTAACAACTGTCTGTAGTTCCAGTTTCAGGCAAACACCAAGGCAAATAAATAAATAAATAAATAAAGTTTAAAAAAAAAAAAGAAAATGGACAAAAGAGAATCTGAACACTTATAGCTTGGAGATATAACTATAGTGTGATTATAATATGTTTAAACATAGACACCAGAGGTCTCCTTCAATTTCTTCCTGAAGCAAATCCTATTACATAATAGGGAAATAAGCTACTCAACAAAAGGAGGTTGTAATTTCTCTCATTTCCCCCATACAGACTCACATAAGAAAATCTATCTTCAAAGAAATCCCCACTGCAGCATGGCAGCAGGCAGCTTCTTATGAGTTCCCTATTTAGAGGTTTGTAAACATACACAAAACACAGAGGGCCTCTGAGTTACCTAGTCCAGCCATCATAGTGAATATTCAGAAGCAACCTTAGGATGGAAACCCCTGGCGCCTGCCTTCCCAGATTATGTGGAATAACAGAAAAGAAAGTGAGTACCACATGGGAAGGTGAAAAGACCAGGAATCCAAGAGGAGAGGCATCACTATAAAATTAGTGAAGGCTGACAATACAAACCAGGGGTAAATGTTAGTGTGAGAAAATGAGACGGAGCACAGCACTTTCAAGTACTGAGGCACTGTGAATAAATGAAGAAACAAAGTGATGAAATATCATACCAGAAAAGAGCTTTGTGACTTTTGGAGAATCATTGATCCTTTCACTATTTCTATTTTCTTGTGTGAAAAATACATAAACATGAGTTTGACCCTGTTACTCATATAGTTGTCAAGAAGGTAAGTCATAATAATACATGTAATTTGCATGATGCAATTATAAAATCTCCCTGTAAGTTTTAAGGATTATCTTTTTGTCTTTTCTTTTTTACTGTATTTGTACATAGGTGTTTTGCCTGCACATATGTCTGTGTGAGGGTATTCGGTCCCCTAGAATTGGAGTTACAGACAATTTTGAACTGCCATGTAAGTGCTGGGTATTGAATCCTGGTCCCCAGGAAAAACAGTGCTCTTAAGTGCCGAGTCATCTCTCCAGCCCCAAGGATTTCTTCTGTCAGGAAAATCACAAAGGGTACAAAAATATACATCATATTGTGAAGACCCAAACCACTTTGTATGATATCTATCTTGTTTTTTTTTTTTAACCAATTTATCTTTCCAATCCCAGGGGTTCACTTTCTGCAGCATCATCTGAACGTTCCTCAGCCATGCAGATGTAAGTAGCATAGTCTCTAGTGTTTTCATCCATTCATCCTCTCCTCAGATGGTGATTTTTAAGCCCCATTTTCTCTCATACAAGAATAAAACAGATACTATTATTGATGCCATATATACATGAGGAAATACAGGATCAGAGCAATTAAGCAATGCTAAAGCCATGTAAGATGAAAATGAGTGAGCTGAGATTTAAATCCAAGTATGGTGTTCAACACAAGTTCTTTTTCTACCTAAAAAAACTTGATCATTTTTCTTCTAGAGACAAAAGTGGCTATTACACCCATAAACTCACAGCAGGTGTGCTTACATGCACAAGACCTACAAAAATCCAACCTGGAGAAGCCCCTAGGCTCCACCTCTAACTAAGATGCCATTGTTGCTGAGTCAGAGAAACCTTCTTTGGAGGTGTGGCCATTAGCAGGTTGCATATCCGATCTGTCCAGTAGATGGCTCCACATCCATGCACATATCAATAGCAAAGTAGACTTAGTGGATTGCTCAAAAAAAAAAAGAGCAGGAAGAAATGAAGTTTGAGGAGCCATATGGAGGAAAGTTGGAAAGGGGAAAACGAGAGGTGGGTATGTTCATATTTCATTTTACAGATGTATAGAATTCTCAAAGAATACAATTTTTAATGAAAAACAAAATACTATAACCCTGCACTTTGGAATTAATAGGTAAAGTTGAAAACAACGATGGAGGTACTTATACCTTCAAAATAAGCTCTGCTATTGACAGAGTAAAAGTACCCACTAACTAGTATTAATTAGACAAAATGTGCAGCAATCACCATTGGTAGATTGGTAAGCATTGGTAAGCATTAGTAAGCATGGAGAAAAAGAATTAAAGGCCACACTAGAAAAGAGTTATTGCTCTGAAATATCATAAATCCTTACATTATTCTATTGTCTAATTACTTAAGAGAAAATGAATCTAGATTTTTAAATGAGCTCCAACTTTAACATGTTGGCGATCAGCCAATTTTTAAGAGTATGAGACGAGGCAAAGAGGCTCAATGCCCCCCTTCATATGTGAAAGCCCTTACTCCTGAGGTGACTGTATTTAGAGATATTGTTTTTATGGAAATAACTAAAAGTAAATGAAGTCATCCAGGTAGTGCTCTAATCACAGAAGATTAATCCCTTAAGAAGAAACACAGGAGAGTTCTGTCTCTTCACTTAAACCAAGAAAGACACTGAGTAGACAGCCAGGAGTGCAGCCATCTGGGAGCTAGGAAAGCAGCCCCGGCAAGACACATTCACCTCTGCGGAGGCCTGCATCTCTGAACTCCAGCCTCTATAACTAGACAAACAGACTTTTTGTTCTTTAAAGCACCCAGTCTGTCCCATTTTATAACAGCTGTATATACACTACTGAGTTTTCATTCCCAGTAGACCAACTACAAACATTTGGGAAATATAAAGCATGGCTTACCCATAGAGTAAAAAACTGAACAGTGAAGTGTTTTTATAAACCTATACGGAAATACTTCCAAAGTACATTTCTTTTTCTGGAGCTGAGGACAGAGCCCAGGGCCTTGCACTTGCAAGGCCAACTAGGCAAGCGCTCTCCCACTGAGCTAAATCCAAACCCCCCCAAAGTACATTTTGAGGAGAAAAATGGTAGGACAATATGTAGAATGTATTTATTTGTGTATAAAAGGGAAGAGAAAAATATAATTAAATTCCAATCCCAAAATTTAGTTAAAATTTAAGAGACTAAAAGGTAAATAAACATGTAGTTAAAGATAAAAAGGAAACTGATATAATTATATTTTAATTTGAAATGCATAAAAACAAAAAAAATAATCCAGATTTAAAATGATGAAAGAAAAAAAGTTGAACAGTGTATGCACATATTCACAATACTGTTTCTATTTGATCTATTTCAATATCTCCACAAAGAATAAACTAATAACTTCAGGTGTTCCAGTGAGAAAGAGTAAGCAGCTAGTGTGTAACCTATTGTTTATGTTGGGTCTTGAGTCTTATGGAATGTTACCTATTTAAAATACATCTGTTAAGGAAAAAATAAATTTAAATGAGAATTCAAAAGTTTTAGGGAAAACAAAGCATTTGTATGAGCTGTAACTAGTACACTGGCTAATTATTTAAGCCTCTGGTGTAAATTAAGTTGTGGCAGCTTTTAGGATAAGAGAAAAGACAGGCAACAAAATAGTTTGCCAAGTTGGTGATTAAGAAAACTAAGAAGAAAAAGCTTGTATTTTGTGCAAAAGACATGAGAAGCACAACAACATGTGTACATTTTCTCACTGCTTATACTTTCATAAATTGTTAATCATTTTCACAAATTAATTTTCATAAGCACTTCACGGTAAGCAATATGCTCCTCGCTGCCATTCAATCGAGTAGTCTCTACGGTGATCTCCAATTCAGAGAACATTCAAATGAATAGTTTAAATAAGTTTGCCAAGGTTGTGCTAGAGGCAAGCTGTAGAAGTGGGAAAGGGAAAATCTCAAATGAGCACTGGGTAACTCTAGAGGTGAAAATAGGTTCAATTTTCGAAATGGTAAGGTGGTGGTTACAAGAAATGCCAAAATTTAGCAGTTTGAGCTATCTTTTGTGTACGTGTATGTGGTTTGGTTTTTTAAGACAGGGTTTCTCTGTGTGCTGTGGAACTTACTCCGTAGACCAGGCTGGCTTCAAACTATGAGATCTGCCGGCCTCCCGAAAAGCAAGGATTGAAGAAGGTGTATGCCACCACTGCCACCGAGCAGGTTTAAAATATCTTAACAAAGTGTTAATGATACATTATTGAACCTTCAAACTCTCATAGACTAGGGATGCAGTTCGGCGGCAGAACACTTAGCACAAAACACTTAAGTTCAATTCCTAGCACCGGGAAAAAAAACGACCCACTGAAGTTCCCATTGCACTTTACAAACCCTTATATATACAGAGAACACCCTTTCACATATTATATAGACCATCTAGCATGTTCTGGACATTTATAACTAACTTCCTGCTCAATAATTTATGTCTCCCTATTCAAACACGCAACATTAAAGTAAAACAAAGCACTAAAAAGAGCAAAATTGGTGAGACCTTTTACTTAAATACATTATGTACAACCACAAAGGACCATATCATTTTAGAAATAAGAGACTAGATGATAAAGTTCAGTTTAAGTTAATAAAAAGAATAGAAATCCGACTTCTACTTATAAAATCTAAATAAATAACATCAGTCCTTAGATCAGAAAGAAAAGTACAAAGTTCTCACATTGTCTTTGGATAAAGAGATAATACTCATCTATTTATATTTTACTTAGTTAAATCATAATCATAGTGGATGATCATTTAGGCCAGCCACACCAATCAAGTTTCTCTTCGCCTACAAAAATATGGCTAAAATTAAAATATTAAAATAGTGGTTAGAATAAGACCTTAAGCTTGACAGTGGAGATGAACACCTTTAATCCTGGCACTCCGGCACTCCGACTCCCTCACTCCCTCACTCTGCACAGCACAGCACTTCACTCTGCACTCCACAGGCACTACTCCGCACTCTGCTCTTCACAGGCTCTACTTTTAGCTCTGCCACGCCATACGTCACTACTACATCACTACATTGCACTCTGCTGTGCACAGGACGGCACTCTGCTGTCCACAGGGCGGCACTGTGCATTCCACACTAGGCAGAAGCAGACTGATCTCTCTGAGGCAAGCCTAGTCTACACAGTGAGTTGCAGGACAGCCAGGACTCTTACACAGGGAAACCCTGTCTCAAAAAACTAAAAAAAGAATAAAACCTTAGATCATAATCTACATAATATGTACTAAGTGTTTAGAAGGTAATTACTATAAAGACACAATGATATTGAGTGTCATCAAGTAGCTCTCAGTCTCAAAGGCACTGAAGACTCAGTTATTAACAGAAATCACCAAAATGAAGCAGAATTTTTAAGCAAAATGAGCTTTTAAAACTTTTCAGTGGTTATAATGATTCATGCCTATAATTCTAACTGCAGGAGGCTGTGGCAGGAGAACTGAGAGCCAGCCTGGCTACATAGTAAGACCCTATTATCTCTCAAAAAATTCCAATTGTATACCAGATACTGGTTTTAAACAATCGAACAAAACTATTTTCCCCAGTGCCTAACATCCAGTATATCAATTTGTTAAATGAATCCTCAAACTATTTTCCTTCATCCAACAATTTAAGGGTTAGGGTTAGGGTTAGGATTCATAAAGTTCATAAAGTACAACTGACTCAAAGCTAAGTTAAACATCGAAAGGTCCTTGGATACATGCTAAAAATTGCATCCTGCTCTTCCAAGGGACCCAGATATGGTTTCCAGCACTCCCGTTGGGAAACTCACAATCACAAGTAATTCTGGTTTCTTCACACAAGCAGCAATGTATTCATCCAGACACACATAAAAGCACATAAATTAAAGTAATAGAAATATAAATAAGAAAATAAACAAAACATCTAAATTTATCAAACATTAATAAGGCCTTGCCAGAATACAAAAGCATGAGTAGCTGATCTCCACCTCCTCACATGAGAAACAGAACATTCTGGAGAGACTAATTATATCTAGTCTCGGTAACTTGGCAAAAAAAAACCAAAAAAACAAAAAAAAAAACCAGCAGAACCACTAAGAGCCTGAAATGTATAGAGCAGAAACATAAGGGCAGTTGGGGTAATCATTTTTTCCCACCAGTTTTCTTTCCTGGGAGCTCTGAAAGCAAGAGGGTCCTCCAGCATTCTAACGCTGTGAAAGTAGAGCAAGCCTTTATGCAATTCCATCTTTCGAACAGACTGGGCAGTCACATTTGTCACTTAGGCTTTGAAGTGGTATTTCTACCCATTCTGAGTTTTTGCCTGGCTGCCCTCTAAGCTAACCTGAAGATACACTGTCTCATCAGCAGTTTCCAAGGATTAATGTCTCCCCTCATAAGGGTTACCCCCAAACTTAGAAGAGGAGGATGAAGTCTTTCTGAGTCACCGGTTTGCTGTCCAAAGGTCCTACTGGTTACATCATCTTGGTTAAACTGACCAAAGAATCAAAAGATAGGCAGATTCGTGGTCTTTTCTCTTGCAGCTGATAAAAATCCAGTGGGAACAATGTTCAATTGCAAACAAATAAGACACATATTCTAGCCTGTCTTTGCGCAAACTATTCAAACTGCACAGGTCTTCAATCCCTTCATTTTAAATGTGTTTTAATGACAGCAAAGTAGTCCACCAGTGCTCCAGAAAGAAAACACCAACCAGTAGGGGAAAAAAAGGAAAAACAGAGCAACGAGTAGAAACATGTCATATAGATCTTCTGAGTAAGAATTAACTTGCAATCTACAAGAGAAAAGCAAGGTTCATGTACCTATCATGGTGGTAGGAGGGTTTCAAAGTAGGTCTTTTTTATTATTCCAAACTAACTATCTTCAGCTTCAAATCCAAATTTAAATATTATTCTCTTTTCTCTCTCACTATTACACTAAGTGGCAAACAAGTACTTTATAATTTTTTTCCTCTACAATGATAGTAATATTAGAGGAAATAAGGCATTGTTCCTGTGGCCACCTGTTGGGATGTGATTTTGTTTCTTCAAAATTCTTAGGGTCAAAAAAGTACAAAAAGCTTTACCTTGTGACTAAGCAAGTCCTTTCGCTCCAGTAATCACAGCGATCCCGGTCGATCATCCACCTACACGAACTGAACTAATGTCTTGGCCACATCTTAAGGAGCCTAGACAGGGTTACGCTTTGGCTTCCTCCTGCAACCAAGCTCAGCCCCTCCTTAAAAAGCTGCTGTGCTCTAAACCACCTCTTCCTCAGAAGCTCCTTGAAGGAAGGGGTCTTGCCATCAGTAGCAAGGGACCAGGTTCCCAACTTAACTCTTTGCCCCTCCCCCTGTTTTGAGAAGCATCTGTAGGTACCTGCTACTGCTTGGGGGAAGGGAGGGGGTGACGTAAGTGGGATCACTGGTCTTCCAAATCCTCTTCTCCCTTGCTGAGACTTTGGATGTATGGGGTTAAAACAAACCACTTAAGGATAATTGAGAGCACGGAGACAGGACACACTGAACTAGACAAACCTATCCATTCTTGTCAATTCTTCAACAAGGCCCCCTGAAGTACCCCTCCTTTTAGTCTCTCTTCACAATCCTTAAGGGAAGTCATTTTCCCTTGAGTTTAATTTGATTCCACATAATGTTCTTACCCCTTCCGCTCACACGCCCCCCCATCCCACTTCACTGCTAAAACCCAAAGCCAAGTGGGTGTGTGCGGTTGGCCACGGCGGCGGCAGTGGCGGCGGCGGCGATGGGGGGGATAGTTAGAACCTAGACTGAGGACATGAGAGTGGGTCACTTACCACCCGTGTCTCTAGCTGAGGACTCCCGAAGTGTCCGGAGCTCATGCGGTCCTCCCGGAGACTCATACTCCTGAGCGGATCTCAAGACAGCTGTTCCCCTCGCACCCGCCCATGTCTGACAGCGCGCCTGGCAACGCGCTTTAACCTCCTCTTCCTTGGTCCCCCACCTCCCTGTTTTCTCCTGGCTGGAAAAGGATGGGGGAAATGAAAAAGGGAGGGAGTCGATTCAGACCTAGCTGGGCCACCCTCAGAACAAGGGAAACAAAGCTTTCAAGCATCCAAGCCCCGAATCGGGGCGGCGGAGCAGACTTCCTAAAAACAATCCTCCCACTGCAGCCTTCCCAGTGCTAAAAATACAGCCGCTTCTCGGGGCGAAGTAGCCAGCGCTAAAGCTCCTGCATTCCCCCTTTACCTCCACCGATCAGTTCCGGCCAAGCCCATTCTCCACCCACCCCAAAACTCCTCACAGCCACCCCAAGAGAGCCGGGGCGGGGTCCCGGCAAAGCACCCAAACCTCAGATCACGACTAGAACGCAAAGTTGAGATGGAGAAGGAGTCAGTGAAGACCTACAAGGAGACGGCGCCAGAGGATCCCCTCCTCGCAGCGGTTAGCGCGCTGCGTACCCGGTGCCTTCCTAAAAAGAAAGGAGGAAAAGACGCCGGCGATTGGTAGAAACATATAGAAAAACACTGGCCCAGGGCATGAGCTCCCACGTTAGTGGGAGGCACTCCCACTGGACCGCGCAAGAGAGACTTCCCGGTGGTACCTGGCTGCCCCACTCGTACACCACGCCCGTAGGGTCAGAGCCTGGCGCGCTCGCCCCGGCAACCTGAGTAGGTGGAGTGCTTAGCTCTTTCTCTGGCAGACTAGGCCCAGAAGAGAGGTGTGACTGAGGACTCCACCTAGGGTGGAGTTCCTTAAAAGGGACAAGTGGCCGCTAGAGGGGAGTGGAGTAGGAGGGGGTGGAGATGGGTGGGGCAGAGAAGGCGGAGGGACCAGAGGGGGTGGGGCGAAACCTAGGAGCTAGGAGCTGGCCTCGCCCCTGGCGGCCGCCTCTGTTGGCCTCCTGCAGTAGCAGGTACAACTGAAATCAGTTTTAGTGCATCCGTGGTCCTTGACAGGGGTTTTTGGACACACTACATGGTCACCTATACACCAGGATCTAAGCTCTTCTAGGGAAGGGTGAGAAGGGTGTGGTGACTGGGAGTAAGGGATGTCTAGGAAGAAAGAGATGCGGAATGGGAAGTGCCAGAAAGATGGTAACTGGGAGTGGATTTTTACCCTCCCAGTTCTCCATGGCAACGTGTGACACTAGCAAGGACAGAGGGGTCACAGTGTCTTTTTAGGGATGACTAAGAGGAAAGGAGATTGGAGCTGGGTACATTTTCTAGCAATAGATAAGAGAAGGTGAGAGTAAAGGAAAAGGTGGGGGGAAGTGAGTTGAAGATGAATTACTAACACCCTGTGGCCCTGGCAGGGAGAGTTCAGAAAGGCTTTCTGAGTCTCCCAGCTACCAGCTCTCTAAGAATAGAGTTCTGAACCCCCTGAGACCGCCTCTCAGCCAAGCATTGGCTAACATCCCTGAAGAACCGAATCCATAGACTAGAAGCCACATTTCCAGCATTTCTTTGCCCTTGCCTTAAAGTCCTTCTCTAGCTTATTTAATGGAAGCCCAGGAAGTAACACACAACCACAGCCTCCTTCCAGTGCCTCTTCCCTAACACAGTTCTTTCAAAGGGGAGAAAAAAGAGAGAAGAAACAAAGGAAAGGGAAGGAGAAGCCAAGCAAGAGAAATAATAATAGGTTCCATGTATTCAGCACCTCATATGGGCAGTTCACTGGGCCAGGTACTATGATAGTCATCCATTTTCCTTTATTCCTGGTAACAACCCTGGGAAGTAGGTAGCACTATATTTTTATGCCCCAGCAGGGAGTACTGGGGATTGAATTCAGTGTCTAGTGTACTTGCAGCTGTATCCCCAGCTCATTTTTGTTGTTTGAGATAGGTAGTCTTGTTACAATGGAGCTCAGGCTAAAGTTGTAGCCTGGGCTGTCCTCAAACTCTCCAATCTCCGGCCACAGCTTCATTAGTTCTGAGTTTACAGCCATGCACTGTCACACCCAGGTTCTTAAGAAAAAGAATAAGGAAACTGAGGGACATACTGCATGTATGTCCATTTGCTAAACTGCTATTTCCGCTCAGATGTGTTTTAAACATCTCATTTTCTTTTCCTCTCCATACAATCTACTTCCACTGGTAGTTCATCAACCACCTAAACATTCAAGGCAACACCTCAAAATCCTTCCTCTTGCTGTGATGATCTGCACCCTGCCTAAGTCTCAAGCAGTGAGGGTTTTTGCTGTTCTACTAGATCTTACCTAGACTTGAATTTATTGATAATCCTAGACTTTTTCCAATCTCAGGGCCATGAGACACCTAACCTTTTGTGTCTGAAGTAGTTATTTAAACTCTGTCCACCTTTTTAAAAGGACCAACTAAAGGTCATCTCCTCTCCTTATTTAATTCACTCAGGAAGAACTGACCATTTCCTGCTATACCTCTAGTTATCTATATGTTATCATAACTGCTTCTCCTTATTACTATACTATAATATTCTGATGTTATTATATCTATAATGTAGATGTTGGGTATTATTATCAAGAATAGTTAGTGAGCAGTATCTATGTGCTGAGCTCTATTCTGAGTTTCACTGACCGTGGTATAGCTAGGTATTATCACTACCACTTTCATATGCACAAACAAAAGAATAAAGATTAAACAGCATGTATATGTACTTGCTACATCAAAGAATATCCCTGTAGCCCTACTCTTTCTCCATAGTATATTTCCACCACTGGCTATCCCTGTAGCCCTACTCTTTCTCCATAGTATATTTCCACCACTGGCTACACCCCTGCCGCACTTACAAGGTAAGACTTACTAAGTGAAAGCCATACAATGTACAACTCTAAATATTTTTTTAAAGCGTTATTTTTATCCCATGAATCCTTATGGTCTTAATGTATAAAACTGGAGAGTAGTTAGTACAAAAAAATAATTCTTCATTAGTCCAAGGCTATCTTCAGTATTGACAGACAGTTTTAGATTCAAGGGTGTAAAAACTGTTTATATCAAAAAATAATACATTTTTATGATGTGAAAAAATGAAGATGAGTAGACTTCTGTAATAAATTCTATTATCAATAGCCACTACAATTCTTTATCTATGCTATGTGCGCCCGTTGGTCATCCTGAATTCTTTGTTCAATTCAGGCAAGCTCCTGGAGAAATTGTGTCCATTTGAAGATAGTCAAACAATCTATCCTCTTGCTAAAAGTGTTTCTGGTTATGTAATTTATTTTGTACCCTTGTTTTTGTCTACCTCAACTGTATTTGTATAGAAAACATTGTATCAGATTGACAAATTCAGATTTTAGAAAAAAAAAACAAAGTAAATGATCAGACCTTAAGTAAATAAACAGATTCTTTCCCATCAATTTAGTCAATGAAACATACCGAGCACCTGTACCATATTGAGAAGCATGTTGTACATTAGAGGGAGAAATAACACAAAAGCACCCATTCTCCTTCTTAGGGACTCCAGTATAGGAGCTCTTAACCTCATCTTACCCATTCTTGTGGTTCCCATTGTTTCCTTTGAAGTTTTTAGATATAGTGCCTGTCTTGCTTGAATGAGAACTCAAAGAACAAGGAACTATGTACCCTAGCAGCACAGTTACTGGTAAAGATGGAGTTTTCTTGATATTATTTGTCTCAATTGTTTCTATTTCCATACTGTGGATTGAACCCAGTGCATTGTGGATGTTTGGAAAGCACTCTCCCACTGAGCCACACCTACCCTCGTTCCTTGCCACATGTCATACCAATAATCAGCATGGATGATGCCACTTATGGCAGATGGGAAGTTATGAGGGGGCAGATATGAAGAAATAGATGCAATGTTTCTTTCTTTTCTAGGAAGCACCATAGACTCCCCCTCTTCTTAGGTGGCTTAAGAAAGAAAATAGCAACCTGCAATATCTTCAACTTGCTCCATTTCACCCAAAGCGTAAGGAGACTGAGTGCTTGCAAAAGCAGCCTAAACTCTCCTCTACATGCTTAAAGAATCTGGAGTGGAAGGGGAGAGTTAAATTACATACTGGACAAGATTAAAGATGGCAGAGAAGCCTGCAAATATCCAGGACTCACAAGATGATGCTCTTTGCTGCCCGCCCTTCTCCTCTTCATCCCCCTGCTTCTCTTCCTTCTCCAGAATAGTAGGCAACAAAGTACTCGGGTGGAGCCCAGAATAAGGGCTGGAGGAGGTAAAGGAGGAAAAGCCTCAGGAAGAGGCCTCCACCCTCCTTGCTCCCAGTAGAACAACAACAACAATTTAAAATCCTTGAAGAGTTGTGCCTGAGGAGAAGGTGGGGCAGAGAGGATGATGAGAAAGGGTGGAGACAAGACAAAGAGGGCCAGCAGGGTAGAACAGCCTGAAGGACAAAGGGGAAGTAGTATACAAACAGAAAAATTGACCCTCTTGTGATACTCCGTGCTCCTGGGTCAACAAGAATATTGCAAAAAATCAGTGCATAGCTCAGACCTAGTAGGAACAAAATTGCTCTCCTCACTCACTTTGGTTTTTGTGCTCTGTAGTTCCCTAAGGGGTTTAGTCTCCCTCCCTGTAAGCTCAGCTAGAAGGAGACCTTTTGCCTTCCTGCTAGGGTTGAAGCAGTGCTGAGTTCCTTTCGTGGCTTAGAGGGACATGCCGAAGGTTACTGGAAGCAAAGGATAAAGACAGTGGGAAGAAGGAGGCCTATTTAGCTGGGAAGACTTGGTTTGTAAGCTATGCAACATTGAGCAAAAGCTTTCACGTCTCTAAACAGCAGCGATTTCTTTTACAGAGATACTGTTAGCACTGACTTCACAGAAGTGTCAAAAAGATTAAATAAGACAGAGAGGAGGCTTTGCAGTAACTATCGAATTTAAGCTTTGGGGCTTCTTTCCCAGAATGGTAGGAATCAAACCGTTTTTTTTCTTAAAGTCTCCAGAGTTCTATCAGCAATCAAGTCCCTGAAAACACTACCTCAGCACCTAGAGATTACCTCCTGCAAAGCACAGTGCGTGGCACAAAGGAGGCTCTCAAAGGTTAACTAGTATTACTTTTAACAATGGGACCTCTGAACTTTGAGTCTCCTTTAGGCAACAGAAGTTGAAGCAATGACCCATATTCTTTGTGTTCCCTTATCCTTATACACCTAAATACACAAATTTACAAAAATAGCAACCAAACTGTTTGCTCTAAGACATCCAGAGGCACAATGCAATTCACCTTAGGAATGTCTGTCCAGTGGGCCAGGAGCTTATGGCCAGAGGTATCCTGGGCAAGCTCTAATAGGCCTGCAAACTCCTATACGTTTAATTGTGCCTTAGGCCCCTAACTTTATGAATAAAAAGCCTAATTAATTGTGATAGTGGTGGTGGTGGTGTGTGTGTGTGTTAGGACAAGAAGCTGGGCTCTGATGGATTTTCACACCACTTAGACTACAGAAGTTACCACACCCATTTTGGAGGAAGGAAGAGCCTTCAAAGTCAGCAACCAAGTCAAACCAGAAAAACTGGGAGCCTAGACCTCACCTGAAGGACAGGTATAATATCCTTGTCCCTAGAATGCATATTCCCAAGTTAGTATTAAGACTTGAATTGTATCGTGGGCAAATGGATGGATATGGAGAATATCCTCCTGAGTGAGGCATCACAACCCAGAAAGAGAAGCAGGGGGATGTACTCACTCATTAGAGGACTTTAAACAAAAAAAAGATGTCATTGTATACAAAAGCTCAAGGCTAGAACACAGCTAAATTACACAGTGCCTCACTTCTGCATTGATGGCCTCTGGCAAGGGTGAGGGTGAGGAAGGACTCATTTTCTTTAAGGGTCTGGCCACAGGGAGTTTAATTATGCTCCAGTAAGTAAATGAGCAGCATGAATAGATGTTTTTGTAAATGGGGAGATCTTAAGAGTGGGCATGATTCTGAGAGGTCTGATAACTGAGATTGATGTGTTGCATGGTATAAAATCAAGTAATAATAAAAAATTAAAAAGACTTGAATTATAGCTTTCATATTATACAAACATCTGAGATTATCTAACAAAATGTATAAATAGGAAAGAAATTTATCACTAAACTAATCCAGGAGTGCTAGGTCCCCACACGTACAATAAGCAGTTATGTCCCTATAGAAGGATATGGTCAAGTTCCCATTGTCCCTCAAACAAATAAGAAATGGATCCTTACCCTGGGGGCCAGAACAGTTTATCAAGTCACTCAGAAAATAAAATGGAAAATCTGAATGGAATTGTGCAACCGGCACTTTCTTAAAATCTTTCTTAACATACCTCCTAAAAGTACAGAAGCCTCATGCTTTATTTCCTTCATTCTTCGCTTTACCAAAAAGTCTTGTAGTAGTTTTTTATCCCTCAAGTCAATACCACAAATATAGTTAAAGCAGTCTGACAGGGAGTGACACTGGCAGGGCATTACTCTCTCAAGTCAGTAGAGTAATGAATTTAAATGAGGATGGCGGGCAGATTAGCAGTAGCAATTCACTTCCTAAAATGAGATAAATGATGTATCATTTGATCAGGGATGAGAGTCTAATTAGTATGCCGTGAGGATACACCTATTTACATGGTGGAAACACACAACTGAAAGGGTCAGGATGGTGTGGCCAAGTGAAGTAAATATGTACAAACATGCTGAAAATAAAACATGCAAGACACAAATCCTTGCAAGAGTTACTCAACTCAGCTATAGAATGTTGGTGTGGGACGGGCCTGAAGATGTTATTTCAGTAGTGTTGTCAACATGTGGCATGTATGCCAATAGTTCTGTGAAGGATCATTTTGGGTGGCACACAGATAAATATTTTCCCATACTGTGTATTTATTTTTATGGTTATCTTCTATTTACAGAAGGTAAAACTGGCCTTTCCATTTTTGGCCATGCTATTTTTGTAGAAATTTATTTTTATTAAGGTTAATTCATTTAAAAAATAATAAGTAATGCTACAGATATGTTGTAAGTCATAAATGCAACTCAAACAATTGATCTTTAGCAAGCCCAGTGTGAATCTAACTGTCCCAATTCAACATTTCATTTATTGGACACCTTGATTTAGAGAAGGGTGCTAACACCCCTATCTACAAATAAAAATCAAATTTGCCTGTTTCTCCTATAGCTAAGGCAGAATTGATAATACAGCATGGCATTTTAACACTGAACCTAGGGAAAGGCACCTGCCCCTAATTCTTGAACCATGACACTTTATATTAAATGGTTTTCTTTTGGCTCTTATAGCATGGTGACATGTTTCCCATAGGGCTTGTTGCATTTTATTAAATTTACCTTTTTCTGTGCAATCTTGCTCATTTGACTGCTAGCTGCTTGATGTCAGGAGTTTTATCATTATAGTTCAACTATCATCATGATTTTATTTTGGAGCATAGTACCTATACTGTGGCAAACACACAGGGAAATTTGGTACAAAGTAATTAAGAATTAGAGATAGATGTCTGCATATTAATGCTGCCATCATTTCATCAATGTTACAACTAATTCATCCCTTAATAGCTGCATAACAACTTATATAAACTGTCTAGGTCTTGGTTTTCTTATTTGTTAAGATGAGGATTAGGGGGGAAAAGTCATCAAATATGACACTGAGAAGATAAGGCAACAGTACATGTACTTGGTACAGAGTGAGTGCTTGAACATTTTGATGAATTGGGAATCCCTAACCTGGAAATCTAAAATGTTGTCTATTCTGAAGCATTTTGAGTACTTAGACAGCGAAGGTGGAAATACTCCTCACCTGCCCTCATACAATTATAATGAAAATACAGTTATACTAGGGCTGGTGAGATGTACTGGCTGACAAACCCAATGGACTGAGTTTGATACCCAGAATTCACATACATGATGAAAAGTCAAAACTGAGTCTTGCAATGTGTTCCCTCACTTCCACATGTATGCATATGTGCATGCACATTCCCACACCTTAGGTATAATCTCAAAAATAAATTCTCACTAAATGGTATATAGAGTTACCTTCAAGCTAGTCCCACAAACTGAAACAAAAATAAATCCCGTATTTAAGCATGATATATATTATTCATAAAATATTATTATGGAATATTTATATGTAAATATGTAAATATTCCACAATCTGAGGAAAAAACTTGAAATCTAAAACACTTTTGTTTCCAAGCATTTGGATAAGGAATTCACAATCATATTTGTGTTGAACTCAACTATACTTTACTGGTCCTGAGACTCAACTCTGGAGAAATATAGATGAGACTATTTGTTCCATTCATGATCATTCAAATGCCTCATCTTCTTTCCTTTCTAATTCCTAAAGGCTCAATTCACTTCCAAAGTCGAAGGCGTAGTTCCAGCGCAACACATTTAGCTTCTCAATTCACTTCCTTAACATCATTTCTATACTCTTTGCTATCTGCTATCTCAGCTAGTTACAACAAATTAAAGACTCTTCAATCAGTGATGTCATCTCACAAAAACCCAGATGCTTTAGCACATTAGTTTACCAGGTAGTTAACTACAAGAGTAAGTCTATTAACAGAGAAACAGAAAGGCAAAAGAAGATCACTCTATACTTAGATGTAATAGTACAGACTGAGTGTTAACAATGAGATAATAAGGATGCCCATATAAAAAAATACACTGCTAGTCACATTTGATATGTCCTCTTTCCAAAGCGCATCTATTGAAGTCTTGATTCCCAAGGTGATGGTATTAAGAGAAAGCCCTTGAGGCTTAAGGCTTAAGGGACAGACTTTGTCCCTTCCCCACTTCCATTCCTTTTGTCATGTGGAGACAATGCTCACACCTCCAAGGCCAGCAACAAGATACCATCTTAGGAGAAAAACAGTCCTTACAAGACACTAATTTGCAAGATCCTTGATCTTATGTAAACCAGGTTGCTGAACAATGACACATAAACTCTTACCGGAAATTAGCCACTATGTGCTAATATACGGACATCAGAACTTATGCTTTTAGCTATGCAAAGTGGCGGGTACTCATAATCACAGATACTTGAGAGGCTGTGGCAGGAAATCACAAACTAGAGTCCAATCTGGGCTACAGAGCAAGTTCTCATCTCAAAATAAAAATAAAAAATAAGAATATATTTGAGTGGGAATAGGCTTGCTTAACTTTAAGTAGCCAAGTCCTAGGTTCAATCCTTTAGAATTGCCAAAAAAAGAACAAAAAAAGGAAAGGAGAGGAAGAAAAGGAGGGAGGGAGGGAGAGAGGAAAGAAGGGAGGGAGAGAGGAGAAAAGAAAGTAAATTCGGTTTCACAACACAGCTCTAGCTACATAATATTATGTAGTATTGAGTCAAAAAATAGGAAAAGCATATATAGTATCATTCCAATTTGTCTATAAACACACACATTTTTGTTACAGAAATACATTTAGTATTAAAAATAGTGGCTTGTAGAATTATCTGAAAATTTTGTCTACAAATATTTAAAATATTTCCTATAATGATCATGAATTATTTTTATAATTAGAAAATACATGTTAGACATCAATTATCGTGGTAGGTAGCACAGATTTTGTGGTAAATTTTATGTTTTCACCTGTATGCATACACATAATAAACAGATGTAAAACAAATTTTAATCTTTCCAAATTGGTTTCCCTGACAACTTTTGCCCTTTTGAACTGCAGCTATAATTGGCCATTCTAAGTCAGAAATTTCTCAAAAGCGCCTGTCTCAAAACAAAAATTAATGCCACTAAATATGAGCTACAAGAAATGCCTTCAGAAATAGTTTTCTATTTCTATGATTTCCTCCCTGATGGCATCTCTTCAACCAGCATTTGCCACCTGATAAAGACACTGCTTTGTGAGCCAAAGTATACAAATCTTGGCAGTATGTTCTTCCACACTTATATGTTTAGCAAATCAATTTTCCTTAGCAGCAATAATCACAATTTTTAATTGGGTATACTATGTGTTTGTGTGATGATCTATTCGATGCCTGCTTCTCCCACCAGACCTCATTGTGAGAAGGCAAATCTAGGTCAGATTTGTTCAAGGATGTAATTTAGTTCTTGAAAAAAAGCAATTGCTCAATAAGTATTTGTTAATTTCACTGACTGGATAACTGCATCATTGATTTTTTTAAATGTCATGTTCATCTATTCTGTTTTGAGAAAGGGTCTCTCTGTGAGACCCTGATTGTAAACTCAGTACTGTTCCCAGTGTGTATGCAATCATGCCTCACATTTATCTTTTTTTAACGTCTCCGATCTACAGTTTCCCGATGATATCTGCATGATGTTTTGATGGGAATAGGGTTGCTTGTAGAAGCTTTTCCCAAAATAAAAAATAGGAAAAGAACTGGAGGAAGAAATCAATCAAAAATTCTATTATAATAATAATAGTTCCAATTTGAAATGGGCGCTCTGCTGTGTGTCCCATCGATGCTCTAAAGACTTTACATATAGTAAAACAATCTCTTCAATAACTTGCAAACACCATTGTCTCTCTCGAGTAAAAACTAAGACCAAAAGAAGTAACTTTGAAATTTATATAATTTTTCCTAAAGACAATTCTTTTTGTAAACCTTATCTGTTCTTGGTTGTACTGTGCCCAAATGACAGAATGGGGGACAATTCCTCTATTAACAACAAAATAAAAACAGAGGAAAAGGTGCTTTCTTATGGCAACTCAAAAGGCATTTACCAAACAACTTTTTGAATGTAGAAATTTCTTAAAAACTAATTCCTATTCCTTTGATTCCATGTAGTCTTACTGCTCCCAAATCAACATGCCAGAAAAGCATGTGCTTTTCTGCATAAAATAATCAGTATGGCTTATTACTACAATAAGACGATATGATTAACTTACATTATTTTTTAAAAAAGAAAGAAAACCAAAAAATCCAATTCCTTATTTGGCTAACTGTCTGAACTGTAACCTAGTACAAAGATGGCTTTGTACTTAAGAGCACATATAGCTTTTGCACAGGACCTGAGTTTGGCTACCAGAATCCACATCAAGTAACTGTCTGTAATTCCAGTTCAGGGGTATCTCACATCCTCTATGAGCACCTGTATTCACACACAGACAAGACACACATACACTCTTAAAATAATAAAAAATAATTCCTAAAAATTAAAATATAAGGGTTACAAATAAATTAAAAGCATTTGATTAAATTGCCAAGATGGCTGCTCTCTGCAAAGTGACAGGAAAGCCTCATTGCTGAAAACAACAGTCATACAGTTCATTGAATATGGAGAGTTTAGCTGGTGCTTACACAGAACCTTCACCCTATGTTTTGGTGTCTTTGGTATAGGATGGTACTCTGCAGGCTACCAAAAGAGAAACATAAACACCAACCCAGCTACTTCTTTGACCTACAATCTGTTCTGCCTGTAAAATATGCTAGAGCAATGGTGATACAAACCTCAAGGGAGTAACAACTAATGTCTAATTTTGACTTCAGGCCCACTCCATGAGATGGAACACTCATACCTCACATTGCTTAAGTAACCCGGAACCAGAGACTAGATACCCAGAGACCTAAGATAAAACCAAACACTACTGGTCTAAAAAACTCGATCAACAAAAGGATTTTTGTGTAACCAAGAACTAGACACTAAATAGCAAAGAGACCTAGAGTAAAACCAAACACTACTGCTTGTTCTATTATAATAATAGTTCCAATTTGAAATGGTTGCTCTGCTGTGTGCCCATATCAGCTCTAAAGATTTTACGTATAGTAAAAACAATCCCTTGATTTTTACAATAGAAAAAAAAGTAGTATCAATAAAAGGATTCCTAATGACATTCTGCTATATTTATAGATCAATGCCTTGCTCAGTCACCAACAGAGAAGTTTCCTTTTTAGCAAATGGGAATAAATACAGAGACCCACAGCCCAACATCAGACAGACAGAGAGAGAGAGAGAGAGAGAGAGAGAGAGAGAGAGAGAGAGAAACTTTGAGACATACAGCTGTGAATGGGATGTCTTCATCAAATCCCTCCTTCAGAGCTCAGGGAATCCCACAGAAGAAGAGGTAGAAATAATTAAGATCCAAAGGGGATGGAGGACACAAGGAGAAAAAAGGCCCTCTAAATCAACTGAGCAAAGCTCCCATGAATTCAGAGAGTGATGCAGCCAGCATCACGTGCTCTGTGTATATATTATAGCTTTCAGTTTAGTACCTTTTTGTTTGTTTTTTAAGAGAGGGTTTCTCTATGTAGAGAGGCTGTTCTGGGACTCAGTTTGTAGACCAGACTGGCCTCGAAATCAGAGATCTACCCACCTCTGCCTCCCCAGTGATGGGATTAAAGGTGTGTGACACCACTGCCCAGCTAAGTTTAGTACTTTTATGGGGCTGCTGAACGCATGAACAAGTGGGTCTCTGATTCTTGTGCCTTCTGTTGGACTCTTTTCCTTCTGCTGGTTTACCATGTCCAACTTTCATGTGATATTCTTTTTATATTTTTTATAAAAAATAATAAAACAGATTGTTTTATTTAAAAAAGACCATTATACAGATTTCTGCATAGAACACAAACAAATTTGGTAAGATAAAAAGCTATCTTTGTGAAAAATAAGTTTCTCATACAGATCTAAGATTTAGTTACAATTTTTAAGCCTCCAGCAGACCATAGGCCTTCTTACACTTTAGCACAGAGACACATCTGAATGGTTTGATACAATCCAGATTGTGGGCTCCTAGCCTCATTCTGATATAGTAGATTACTACAAAGAAGCCAAAACTTTTCATTTCAAACTATCCAGGAGATGCTAATGTTTCTATTCCAGAGACCACATTGGAGTACTGTGGAGTTATGGGAACATGGATTCTGTTACTGTGCTTCTGCTCTATAAGTGTTAGAAACTGTCACCATATACACAGCAACCACTTTTTTTTGCTATTCATAGCAAGAGATTATTTCTGTCATTAATAAGAAAACATTCTGTTCACAGAAGCAGCTAAAAGTAATGACTGCCATATTAGCACACTATATACTCCATTTACTTCATATTACTACACTGAGAAGCATATTTTACACCAAGACCTAGTGATAAATGAGCAACTTCCAGGAGTATACTGTAATTGTTTTATTTGGGAGTGGGTTCTACACCTCTGCATTTTGCTTGGTTGTACTTTTCTGTAATGATCTTCATCTATTATAAAGAAAAGTTCCCTTGGTTGAGGGGTGAAGACCACACTTAGATAACTGAGAGTATGCCTTGGTTATTTTTCTATTGCTGTGCAGACACCATGACTAAGGCAACTCATAGAAGGAAGAGTTTACCAGGACTTACAATTTCAGAGTGTTACTTAAGAGTCCATGACCATCGTGGCTGAGATCACAGCAATAGGCAGGAAGTATGGTGCTGGAGCAGTAGTTGAGGACCTCCATCTGATACTCAAGCATGAGTCAGAAAGCTAACTGGGAACAGCATGAATAGTTCTAATCAACTGGGGACTAAGCAGTCAAATACATGAACCCTGGAGCAGTAGTTGAGAGCTGACATCCTTATGCAGGTTTCCAAAAAGCAATTTTAAAAAATGTATAACTTGAGTAAAAAAAAGAACACTAGGAAAATTAATGTTAAAGCCATGGTTTGTGCTGAAATAGAGAAATGGAGTAAGGGGAGACCACACCCAGCTGATCCTGTGATTTGTGAAAACAAAAGGCCCGAGGACTTATCTGTTCCTACAAAGCAACAAATCAAAGCTTGTGCAAATGCAGTTCAAAGAGGTGGCCAGAGTCCATCCCAAGCAGGCAGCAGAATTTGGCAGCATCAGCTACCTGGTTCTGGCTTTAGAGTCATGAAAGATACAGGAAGACAAATATTTTGGAATCTTCCTCTGAGGTTAAGAAAAACCTCCCTGGCAGCCCTGAGGCCTGGTATGCCACTGCAGAAGTGAAGCCTGGACTGTGGTGGAGACTCCAGAATGTTGGAGCTGCCAGAGGCCTGGGATATATGTTAAAGGAGAGCTGCTGATGCAGAGTGGAAACAGCCCAAGAGTGTGTTGCAGCCTGCAAAGCTCAAAGGGAAGGGCCATCTAAGTTCTTTGACACTGGATTTGGAGTTTGCCCTTCTGGGTATGCTGGAAGGACGCAATTTGCCTTTTGTTATTTTATAGGGAGTTACAATTAAGAGAGTGCCCTGAGGCTTCTGGCTTTGGATTTGTAAACTGTGATGAGACTGTGAAAGACTATGGGAACTTTGGAGTTGTTTTAAATGCATTTTGCATTATGAAAGGGCCACAAGATCCGTGGGGGGTCAGAGATTGGAATGTAACAGTTTGAATGACAATGGTCTCTTAGCCTCTTCTATTTGAATGCTTAGTCCCTAGTACTTGGGAAGGAATAAAAGTGTAGCTTGGAGGAAGTGGGTCAGTGGGGATGGGCCCCTAAATTTCAAAAGCCAGTTAGCCTTATGCTTGTGTGTGAAATGTAGGATCCCAGCCAATGCTCCAAAGCCATTACTGCCAGCCTGCTGCTCTGCCCCCTACCATAAGTCTCAGATTCACCCTCTGAGACTGTAGGACCCCCTAAATGCTTTCTTTTGTAAGTTGCCTTGGTCATGGCATCTTAGCATGACTATAGAAAAGTAACTAGGATAGGATAAAATGACCAATACTTATATAGTAGGGATGTACCAGCTTTGTAAAGTGGTGTTTGTAGGTTCTCCTCCAAAATCCATGGCTTCACTAGCTTTGGGCTGCCTGTTTCCAGTAGCACACACAATTTCCCTTTTGTTAGTTCTTGCCACTGGTCTAAATGTCACTACTGCACAGGCCATTCTGTCCTGATGGGCCTCATTGTGCTTAACAGGTGTTATAGCTAGCTGTTGGTTGCATCCCTCCTTTAGAATGTCCCCTTCTAGTACCACAAAAACTAGTTCCCAGAGAGCAGACTTTGGGGTCTGTTTCTAGTTTAGAGGCTTCTAGACTCTGTTTGAAGTGGATGGTGTTTTCAGTCATAGAGATTTACCTTCCACCTCCGAAGGTCAACCAAGGGAAAGAGAAATAGCATGTAATAGTCTGGGAGTCTCCAGGACAAACTGAAAAGAAGGTCTTCTATTGAGGTTTTCATTAAATGGTTTTTTGGCTCTGAGGGGAGCACTGTCGGCCCAGATGGGAAAATTTCATTTAAAGTATATATTTACATTTGTATGATATGTTTATGTGTATGTTTTAAAAGTAGTTAATAGTATGATTACATATGACTTTTTCAGGTATCCTTTCTGTTTTTTTTAACCCTCTCCTTCCTTCCTTCTATATTTATCTCCCCAATTAAATCATCTCACCTCCTTTTCTCATTTTTACCATTAAATCACTGTACCATGCTAGTCCCCTTTCTACTGCTTCCATACACCCTTACTTCAGCAAGATCTCTTTTTTACTTTCCTGATTTCTGCAATTATTCCAGCATATGTACACACATCTGATGATTTGAAGCTAGGACCCTCATATGATAGAGTGTGATGGTTATCTTTCTGGGTCTGGGTTACATGAGTCAATATGGTCTTTTATAGTTCTATCCATTTACTTGCGAAGTCCATGATTTCATATTTCTTTACATCTAAAGAATATTCCATAGTGAATATAGACCACATTTTCACTGTCTATTTGTCAGTCGGAGGCCATTAAGGTTGTTTCTATTCCCTAGCTACAGGAATGAAGATGGCTGAGCAAGTATCTGTTGAGTATAATGTCATATCCTTCAGGCATTGCCAAGGGGTAGTATACCTGAGTCATAAAGGTACAGTTATTTTTACTTTTTATGCTGATTTTCAGAGTGGAGCAACAGACTGCAATCCTAAGGGAAGGTTCCCCTTTCTCCACATTACCTCCAGCCCTGTTTTGTTGATCTTTGCCATTGTGACTAGAATAAGATGAAATCTCAGAGCTATTTTAACTTTCTTTTTTTAAAAAAAAAAAAAACTTTATTTATTTATTTATTTATTTATTTATTTGCCTTGGTGTTTGCCTGGAACTGGAACTACAGACAGTTGTTAGCTGCCATGTGGGTGCTGGGAATTGAACCCGGGTCCTCTGGAAGAGCAGAGCGTGCTCTTAACCCCTGAGCCATCTCTCCAGCCCGCTATTTTAACTTTCATTTCCTTAACAGCTAGTGTCTTAGTCACTGTTCTATTGCTGTGAAGAGACATCATGACCATGGTAACTCTTACAAAAAGAAAAGCATTTCATTGGTGTTTGTGTACATTTTCAGTGCTTTAGTTTCTTGTCTTCATGGGAGGACACATAGACAGACATCATAGTGCTGGAGAAGTTGGGAGTTCTATATCTAGATCAGCAGGCAACAGGAAGAAAGAAAACCACTGGGCCTGGCTTGGGCTTCTGAAACCCCAAAGCCCACCCCAGTAACACACTTCCTCTAACAAGGCCATACCTCTTAATCTCTTTCAAGTAGTGTCATTCCTTAATGACCAAGCATTCAAATATTTGAGGCTGGGGGGGGGGCTGTTTCTATTCATATCACCACATCTAGAGATCATGTACATTTTTTGAACATATTCTTAGCCATTTTTTCCTTAATTTCACAGCTCATGGTTCAGGCCCCAGGCCCACTTTTTTTTTTAATAGGTCAATTTTTTGACAATCTGTTTTTTGAATTCTTTATATACTCTGGATATCAATACTGTCAGATGTATAGCTAGCAAAGAGTGTCTCCCATTCTATAGGGTTACTCTTGATTGATTCTTTAGCTGTGCAGAAGCTTTTCAGTTTTATGAAGTACCAATTAATCAAATGTTGGCTTTAACATTTGGGAAAATGCAGTCCTATTGAGAAAGATGTGTAAATCTTATATATTAACTTGCTATATAATTCAAGATGCTTTGGAATCTCCTAGTAACTACAGGGTAAAATTTTATAATAAAAAATAACCAAGATTCAAAGCACACTGTAGGGTAAGTCACTTAGCCAGGAAGAGTGTAGAGAAGGAGAAAGGTGGATCAATAAAAGCAGAAGACAAGTTTCATGACTGCTGAGTCAAGGCAATGATTGCCTCCAACGGAAAGAGATGAGTGCTCCAAACAAAAGACATTGGAACTGAAACAAGTGAAAAACTACTCCAAAGAAATTCACTTTTTCTGTTGAGTTAGTGATCCTCAGAACTTCAAACTCCAACTCATCTCCCTCAAATCAGAGAAGACTTTAAACCTTTGCTACACAGATTCTGTTCCATCCTTTTCAGAAGTAAGAAACTTGAAAAATGGGACTTTGATCATTATCAACTCTTAATATTAGGCAAAGTCACAGAGGGAGAAACTGGGACAAAACAGAATGTCAAGGAAACATGGCAAGAAAAAGACTCTCCTCAACTTTGATGGCTGAGAATCAAGAAAAATCTCAAAAATACACCAATGAATCTTTTTTTTAAAAAAATACTTCTATTATTTTATGTGCATTGTTTCTTTGCTTGCATGTCTGTGAGGGTGCCACATCTTGAAGTTACAGACAGCTGTTAGCTGCCATGTGGATGCTGGGAATTGAACCTGGGTCCTCTAGAAGAGCAGTCAGTGCTCTTAACCGCTAAGCCATCTCTCCAGCCCCTACAATAATGAATCTTATTTAAAGTCAAACCATATCCTAATCTCTCTGTGTCCTATATTAAAAATACTTTAAATTCATTCTGATCAATATTTTTTATCTTGTCTGTCTTTTAACTTGTATAGTATAGCTCATTAGCAATGTTATTTACCAAAAATTTATACTCAGGTATAAATAGGCATACCAAAATGCTTTCATTTAATCTTTTAAGTAAATTGAGTGACGTAACTTCAAAACCTGTGAAAATTGTATATACGGCCAGTATCAATACAGTTAAGAGCAACTTTGTATTGAGAAGTCTACACTTAAGAAACTCTATTGTTTCCTTATGTGACTCTCCCTCCCCTGTCGCGTTCTCCACTTATGTTTAAGCTTATGTTAAAAAACTTTCCTTGTTGGGCATCAGACTCTTACCTATCTTCCTTCCTAGCAATTGGGAAGCAGAGGCAGATGGAGCTCTGTGAGGCCAACCTGTTCTACATAGTGAATTCTAGGCTAGCCAGAGCTACATACTATATAACGTTTTTCAAAAAAAAAAAAAATACTAAACAACAAACTTGTTCTTAATAAGTTCTTCTTTTGCTTTACAAAAGAAAAAGAAAAAAGAAATCCACTTTATTCATTTTGCATCTAAGAACACAAAAAGATCCAGAGAAAAGGGATGGGATGAGATATTCAGTATGAATGGCAATCAAGGGAAATTAGGAGTGGCCAACCACTGAGAGGCAAAATAGAGTTTAAAATCAACCTAACAATAGAGATGTCAATTCAGACAGGGTAAAGAACAGTTATAAATAATATATAGTATCAAAGTATACAAATAAAAGTATAAAACAAGTATCAATACACTTAATGAAAACAGACTTTAGCTGAGAACTCTACCATCCATGTTCATCAACAGGAAAAGCATTTAAGACAAAAAAAATCAATAAAGAAACAAGAGTTAAACTGTACACTTGGGACTGGTGAGGTAAGGGAATTTCACAAGCCAGCCTGACAACCTGAGTTCAAGTCCCAAGACCCACAAAAGGTGGAAGAAAAGAACACCAAGTTTCCTCGGACCTCTATATAAATGTCATGATACACTTCCATCCCCTGTGGTAATAATAATACATAAAACCTTTAAAAAATTAAAATTTACATTCACTAAATGGAGATAATAAACATCTAAAGAACATTCCAAAGCAAGAAGCAGTGATGAATACCTCTAATCTGAGTACTTGGAAAGCTGAGGCAAGAAGATTAGAATGTCCAATCCATGGAGGCTCTATAATGAGTTCAAGGGTAACCCAGGCTGCATGGCAATATCATATGATTTTAAAAAGTGAAAAATAAAATAGTCCATTCCATCACTGAGAAATACATATTTTCTTTATCAGCACATGGAACATGCTCTGTGATAGGTCATGTGATAGATACAAAACAAGCACCAAAAATGTTTTTTTTAAAAATTGATTTTATGCTAGCTATTTTTCAGATCACAAAACAGCAAGCCTAGAAATGAATAACATTGAAAGATTTAAAATCTATACAAGTATATGAAAAATTACTTTCTTTTGAAGAATAAAGGAGACAGAAAGAATTTTAGAAACAGCAGTTTTTTGAAAAAAAAGATAGCTAAAATAATTAAACCCATGTTTATTTGTACTTAGATCAAGGAAACAAAGAGCTGCTTAAGGAAAATCAAAACAAAAACGGAACTTAACAGGGCTGGAGAGATGGCTCAGCAGTTAAGAGCACTGACTGTTCTTCTGGAGGACCTGAGTTCGATTCCCAGCATCTACATGGCAGCTAACAACTCTCTGTAATTCCAAGATCTGACACCCTTACACAGTTATACACGCAGGCAAAACACCAATTCACATATCAAAAATTTTTAAAAACATATATAGTTAAAATAATATAAATTTTCCTAAATATATTTCCCTTAAATAAATTCTTCTAAACATATTCTGCATGACTAGTACTAGCATTCTAGCAAACTCATATTAAGAATATAACAAATATTATAATCTTATTTTTATATTTTTAATATTTCTTAATTTTTTTTTTATCTAAGACAGGGTGTCTCTGTGTAGTCCTGGAACTCACTTTGTAGACCAGGCTGGCCTCAAATTCAGAGATCTGGCTGCTTCTGCCTCCTAACTACTGTGATATTAAAATTTTTTTATAAAATAGACTTAATCATATTCTTTCCCTTCTCCCAAGTCCTCCCATATCTTTCTGAAAACAAAACAAAAAGTAAGAAGACAAAAAACATCTAACAAAAACAACAACAACAACAAAAGCACACAAAAGATACGTAGTCAGTTTTGTGTTGGTCAAATGCTACTGAGCAGGAGGTCTGCCCTAGAGTGTGGTTTATATATCTAGTATCACTCCAGTGGAGAAAACAACACATTTTCCCTCTCTCAACAGTAGTAATTGGAAATAGCTTCTTAGTTAGTAGTGGGACTTTGTACCCACTTCTGCTTCTCTATCTATGCTGGGATTTTTGTCTGGCTTGAATTTGTGACTATCTTGTGCATGCTCTTAGAGGCTCTTTGAGTTCATCTGTGCATCAGTCCTATTGTACCTGGAAGATACTGTTTCACTAAAGTTGTCTACCACCTGTGACAATAGCTCCATCTCCTCTTCTACATAGATCTCTAAGCCTTGAGGAAAGGGGTGTGATACAGACATGCATTTAGGGTTGAATGCTCTCTCCCTCTCTTGTCTACTTGTGAGTCTCTATGTTAATTACCATCTACTGTAAGAAGAAGCTTCTCTGATGAGGATTAAGCAATGTACTGATCTGCAAATTTCATAATTTATTCCTGATGAACATGATCACTCAAATCTTCAACAAAATACCTGTAAATGAAATCAGCACACAAAGTGATTATTCCCTGTGATCACAGGGATGGAATGGTGGTAGAATATATATGAGTAAATGTATGTGATGCATCATTATCAACAAAAGGAAGGATAAAAAAATGGTCACTCAATTCATACAGAATAAGCATTTGATGAAACTCGGCATCCCTTCATGATCAAAATGTGAACACAGCACAGCATAATAAAGCCCATTGTTAGGAAGGCAACAGCTAACATTATGCTCAGTGAGGAGTAGAGGAAAACTGTGTGATACATCTGAACCAAGACAAGTGCGACTTGCCTTCACCACTTTAATTCAGCATGGCGCTTGACACTCTAGGTAGAACAACTAGAAAGAAATAAAGGATGTCAGGTTAGAAAAGAAGAAAAACTGTCAGTGTTTACACATGATATGATCTTCCAGAAATCAAGAAAACACTACTAAGGTATGAGAATTAGTATGAGAGAGCCATGGCTAACTAGGTAAAGACCCTTGCCACACAAATGAAGTATGATCCTCTGAACCCTCATCAAGGTAGAAGGGGGGAACCAGCTCCACAAAGCTTTCCTCTGACCTCCAAACACATGCCATGGCAAGTGAGGCAACCCAACAACAATAGTAAATAAAATGTCTTCAAATAATGAAGCAAAAAACGGAAAATGGAAAATTTAATATACAAATAGCAGTAGTATTTTATACTATAAGAGGAAATTCTATAAAAGAAATCAATAGCTAAAATAATATATGAGCTAGGACTAAATTGAACTGAAGATATAAAAAACTTTATAATGAAATTATAAAATATTGATGAAAAATTAAATAGCTCTCCAAAATATTACAAGATATTCTGTTGTTATTGACCTGAAGAAAGAATACTGATAAACATTCCTATTGCAAAGCAATGTACAATTCAACACAATCCCCAATTTCATAAAGCTAAAAGACACTCCAAAATTCATATTGAACCACAAAAATCTCCAAACAGACAAAGCTATTTTGAGCAAAAAGAACAGGGGAGGGGGAACTATGCTATCTGACTTCAAAATATACCTCAAAGCTGTATTTATCAAAAGTGCTAACATTAAAAGCATACACACAGACCAATGAAACAGAATAGAATGACTGGAAGGAAATATACACAACCACAGTAAATGCTCAGTAGAATCATCTATAAAACGGGATAAAATACTTGCAATGCACACATCCAATGAGAAGCTGATGTAAACTTCAAAGAACAAAAAAATTGAAATAGAAATTTCTCAAAAGAAGACACAAAAAGGGCCAACATAATTAATCCTTAGATAATCACAATTCAAAGCCATAATGAGAGACAAGTGGGTGAGATGGTTCATGAGGTAAAGACTCTTGCCACAAGCCTGAGGACCCCAATTCAATCTTTACCATTCACATGGTGGAAAGAGAGAACCAAGTTCCACAGATGTCCTCTACTCTTCATATGGATGTTTTGGCACACATGCCCAGTGCATCCCCACACATACATATACAATTAATTCACTAAATAATATAAAAAAGTGATCACTGCTAGTCATAAGCTAGTAGAAAATGCCTGTTCAGCTCATTTAGCTAAGTACTGGTTCATACAATTTATTCTTTAGTTACCATTTTGGGTTCTTAGGTATTTGAACTACTAGTCTTCTGTCACAAGAATAGCTTACAAGATTTCCCCCTCATTCTATAATTTATGCTCTGGTGCTTCTTTCCCTGTACAGAAGCATTTGCCAATACTTGTTCTTATGCCCTCAACTAGTATTAAGCAAAGTATAGCCTGTGTCAATATCTGGAAGTATTGTTGCTATGTTTATCTCTACTCGTTTTAGTACTTCATATTTTAATGTCTTTGGTCTGTTCTGAGTTGTACATGTACATACCCAGTTTTATGAGAAACACTTGTTGAAGAAGGCATCTTTCTGAAACGTATGTCTTGTCACCTTTATCAAGTATCAGTTGATGTAACAATGTGAATCTTTTTCTGGGCCCTAGATTCTATCCCATTCATCTAATAATCTATTTTAGAACAATACCATCCTTCTTTTGTTACTATGGTTTTAAAATGTATTCTGCAATCTTACATTGTATTGCCTCTGTCATCATCATTTTTTGCTGGTGGTTATGTTGACTATTAAGAGAATTGGGCAAGTTCCATGTGAACTTTAGGATGTCCTTCCAGAACTATTGAAAATGCCATTGGTATTTTCATGGGTAGTAGAGTGTATCTGTACATCACTTTTTAATAGTGTAGTCATTTGGGGCTGGAGAGATGGCTCAGTGGTTAAGAGCACCGTCTGCTCTTCCAGAGGACCTGGGTTCGATTCCCAGCACCCACATGGCAGCTAACAACTGTCTGTAGTTCCAGTTCCAGGCAAGCACCAAGGCGAATAAGTAAATAAATAAAGTTTAAAAAAAAATAGTGTAGTCATTTTAACAATGTTAATTCTGTGGATTCACAACATGAAAAGTCTTTCTGTTTTCTAGTCTCTTCTGTGTATAATTGCCATTACAGAAGTCTTCTTACCTCCTCCATTAAGTTTATTTCTAAGTATTTTATACTAATATATAATATATAATTGGTTTCCTGATTTCTTTTCATGTAGTTCAAATTTGGCATATTAACTATGTATGCATAAATTTCGTATAAATTTATTAGTTTTGAGGTTTTTATTTTTAAAGAATTATTTATTTGTTTATTATGTATTCAGTATACAGAAGAGGGTACCAGATGTCATTATAGATGGTTGTTAGCCACCATGTGGTTGCTGGGAACTGAACTCAGGTTCTCTGAAATAGTCAGTGTCTTAACCTCTGAGCCATCTCTCCAACCCTCGAGAGGTTTTTTTTTTTCCCCCCACAAGGTTTTTAAAACTTTTATTATTTTTGTGTATGAGTGTTTTGTCTGAATGTATGTATGTGCACAATGTGCATACATATAGTGCCCTCAAAGGCCAGAAAAGGACATCAGAGCTCCATGACTGGAGTTACAGACAGATGGAAGCTATCGTATGGGTACTTGGGATCGAATCTGGGTACAACCAGTACTCTTAACCATTGCTCTAATCCTCAGTTGTGAGAGTTTTGAATCTTTGTATTGACACGTAAGGGCTTTCTAAGTCACCTACATCAGGAATAATTTGATGATTTCTTTGTCTAAAATTTCAAGTACTATAATTGAATGAAAGTGAAAATAGGGCTGGAGAGCTGGCTCAGTGGTTAAGAGCACTGACTGTTCTTCTGGAGGACCTGAGTTCAATTCCCAGCATCCACATGGCAGCTAACAACTGTCTGTAATTCCAAGATCTGACACCCTTACACAGTTATACATGCAGGCAAAATACCAATTCACATAAAATAAAAATTAAAAAAAGAAAGTGAAAATAAAACTTTTGTTTCTGATTTTAGTAGAAATACTGTCAGGTTTTTCACTTTCTGTATGATATTGGTATGGATTTTAAATATGTAGGCTTTTAAAATTATTTTATGTATATGAGTGTTTTGCCTGCATCCACATGTGTGCTAGACACACATGGAAGTCAGAAGAAGGTATCAGATTCCTTGGAAGTGGAGATATGGATGTAGGTTTTGGGAACTGATCCTAGGTCCTATGCAAGAGATTCAAAATGTCTCCACATGTGTGCTAGACACACATGGAAGTCAGAAGAAGGTATCAGATTCCTTGGAAGTGGAGATATGGATGTAGGTTTTGGGAACTGATCCTAGGTCCTATGCAAGAGATTCAAAATGTCTTCATATTTGTTTCTGAATTCTTTAGTGTCTGTTGCAATGTTTCCCTGTTTCTTTCTGATTATGTTAATTTGGGTCTCTTCTTTCCTACCTTTGGTCCCTTCTTTCTTACCTTTGCTTAGTTGGGCCAAGGGTCTATTGTTCTTGGTTATCTGATTTTTCAGAACATTTTAAGGACCATTTAAAAAAAAAACCTATACTCCAGTATGTTGCAAAAGCCCCCCATGTGGAGAAGCTGGAATCATTCCCATTAAATAAAACAGGCCTGCCCACTGTCCCCACTCACTTCAATGCAGTGCTTGAGGCACTAGCCGAAGCACTAAGGCAAGAGAGAGAAATTAAAGGGATACAAACAAGAAAAAGCGATAACGAACTATCCCTATTTACAGATGATATGTTATTATAAATAAGACACCCAAAATTTTCAAGAGAAAATATCTGAAAAAAGTAACCTTCTGTAATGAAGAAAGGGCCTTTAAAGGGAATTTACATTTGACCATACATCTGAAGGAAAGAATAGGGTGAATCACACAGAGATTTGGAGGAAAGTTTTACGAATAAGAAACAGATACCTGGGAGAAAGTATGTCTAAAGTTTTCCAGGATAAGCAGGAAGAACAAAATGTGGCTAAAGTACAAGGAAAACAGTGACAGAAAAACAGCAGTGATTGAGGTCAGAAGCCAAGAGTGTACTTACTACAGGTTAGAGGTCAGGAAAAGGCCGGACTTTAATTGAGAGAGAAACCTATTAAGAGGTTTTCAGGAGAAAAGCAACAAACTTTGCTCAAAGTTTTAAGGGCATCAATTTATGCTAGAGGCAAGTAAGAAGTTATTAAGTTAAGTCAGTTATTACATTAATTCAGGTAAACAGCAATAGAGGTGATGAGGGTCATATTCTGAAGGGAGATGTCCTTAATCTGTTTTCTGATACCATGCAGAGTATCAGAGAAACTCTCAAGAAAAGATAAGGTTCCATGTGCTTCCTCACCCTCAACAAATGCCTTTCTTCCAACTGTTGACTCTGCTTTGGCCTGTTTGTGCTGTTCTAGATTCCTTCATGACCACCTGACTTCTCTTGAGACTCTTCTTGCTTTTGAATTCTTTTTTTTTTTTTAAACTTTATTTATTTATTTATTTGCCTTGGTGTTTGCCTGGAACTGGAACTACAGACAGTTGTTAGCTGCCATGTGGGTGCTGGGAATCGAACCCGGGTCCTCTGGAAGGGCAGACGGTGCTCTTAACCGCTGAGCCATCTCTCCAGCCCCGCGTTTGAATTCTTTAAAAGGCAGTGAAAACAAACCCAATCAAGGCCCTTGGACTGTATAATTTTGGGTCCTTGTCTCAGGACTTTTTCAAGGTGAGTAAGAAATCAGGTCAAGCCATGAAAGGGTAGGAAAGTATGTGTGTCCCATAAATTGCTGGCACCCTTCCCCCATCTGGGATAGAAACTGGTGATTTTCTTTTCCTTTCTCAAACAGGGAATGTCCCCTTAGACCTTGTAACTGTAAAGTCTGCAGGCTCAGGAAGCCAGGTGAACTGTTTGGAATCTGCAGATCTGTGACCAGACTACTCTACTAACGTAAGCCCTGGCTCCAGAGCACTGTTGCTTCACTCTGGTCAGGGTGACACCTGATCTGGATGCCTGAAGGAAAGATTTTTACTGAGATTTGGAAAGTTCCTCTCTACCTGGAGACAAACAGACCTTTCTGCAAAATGGATTTTGCACAATGTCTGTCCTTCCTTGTCTCTTCAGCAACACTGGGAGAGAGAGACAAGCCCACTACTGTTTTGCACTAAAATTGGATAATTGTTAAATTTCTTCACTTCCCCCTAGATGCTATCTGAGAGAGACTGCACACTGGTGGGAGCTACCCTGAGCTGAGACTGTGAAATTCCTTCCTCTGTTTTTGCTTCTGGGGGCCTAACTGCTAAAGCCATATGGCTACCTCCTCCTGCATCCACCCTTACCTAACTAAAGTGTCTTTAAAGAAAAGGGTGTAAAAGTCCACATTTAATCTGTGAGGTGTGTGATACCCACAGGGATTTGTGCCTGAACGGAGATTGTGAGTTTACTTATCAGGGACCCGGGCTTTCCTTGAACAAAAAACAACTAAGTGGCTTTGCTGATAACTAACCTCCTCAAGTTGAAAGCAGCCATGTGACTTGGCTGCCATTTTGTTAATGTTATATTTTAAAAAAAAGACAAAAGCCATGTGACTTCACCACAATCTTAGTTAATGTAATGATCTACCATAGACCAAATATAGAGGCACCCATAAAACTTCCAAGATAGTCCTACAGAGCGGCCTGATTACCATCCCATCTCCCTCTTTAAAAAGAAATAGATTAAAGAAGCAACACCAGGCCTCCAAAATGGTTTAGTATTATTTTACTTAAGGTTCTGTTTTAAATTTGAGCCTTTCAGTTAAATAACAGGTTAAGATAAGAGAAGCAAGTGAGGAAACTCACTACCTGAGTTCTTTTAATTTTTCTGCTGTTGTTCTGCTGTGTTCTATGTTTACGATCATCTGGATTATAGAGATTTAAACACAACATACCTACATATAGTGAATTATGAGAAGACTCTTATACGATACTCTTAAGATAAAAAGAAAATCACTTATGCTTGCTTCCTATCTGGAGTAAATAATTAACAATGATAATATGGATTTACAGATTAAAAGAAAAATGAGATAGAGACCAGAAAAACCCTATAGTAGAGCAATTTTATTGTTTAGGCTACTATTTGAGAATCCCTGGGGTTCCTGTGCAGGAGTTAAAGGCTACCAAAATATATATCACAGAAAACAGGACATTATTTACATCCTAGGGGAAAAGGATCTCAGTCTTTCAGGATGTTTGGTGTCCTAACCTTGGTCTGTCCTAAAGCTAAAGTTATAGGGAGCTAGTGAGATCTCCACCTTAATCTGATCCAAGGATGAGGTTTAGAGTGAACTAGCATCTGTTTCTCTCAATACAGGGCTCTTAATACCTGTCTACAAATGAGGTTAGAAGAAAACTAAAATACATTTAACAATGCAATCTGGGTTAATAAGTGAAAACTGGCAGGGACCAGAACTGCAGGCGTAGGCATGACTCAGTACCACACTGGGAACAGGTCAGGTCCGGGATGTTGGGGCCTTGCTGAGCACTCTCCCCACTCTCTGGAGGCTGGGCTGAGAGACTTGAGGACCCTTAGGTAAACCTCCATCAGTCTCTTCCGATCTTATTTTCACTTTACAGATGGAGGCAAAAATCCTCCTAGATTCCTTCAAGTTCCCCACTGACTTGACTCCTGAACAACTGTAGCAAGTTAGACTCTGAGGTACTTAGAAAGAGAGCTTAGTCCTTTTCAAGACCCAAGTTTTGCCTAAATGCTATCTAGGGAATAATGAAAAGTGGTCCCAAGTGGCAACTCTAAATTATAATACCATCCTATAGTTAAACGTGTTCTCTTTTTTAGTATGTAGAAAAAACTTTTTAATAAATAATAAAAAGTCTTTTTTTCCATGTATCCCCCTGCTCCTCCTCCCAATAGGAAAGGTCCTGTAAAACTGTGTATGTCCAAGTTTTCTTTTACCAGCTAGATTATCCAGATATTGCTAAACAATCAAACAAACAAAAAAAATTTAGGATGAATCCACTTATGCGTGGCTAATCAAGGTTTATTTTTCAAGTGTTTAATTTCCACTCAACTTTCACCTACACATTGCAGATTAACTAAAAAATAACAAACTGGTACACCTGACCCTCTTGGGGGCCTATGATGATGTGGTCAGAGGAGTTGAGGGGGGGGGATCATTTGTCTTCATGCCTCCAGGATCAACTAAGTCCCAGGGAATTATGTCCTATAACTGTGGGAAGTCCCATGTTCTCTTGTTCAGAAGAGACATCACTGAGTGGATGATGACCAGTGTGCTGTCTACCAAGAGGAGAGTTCACACAGAGGAGAAAAATTCCTCCATACTTTCAAAGGAAACAGTCAGGCAAGGCCTCTGACTTATCCTCACACAGATGCCTTAACTAACAAGAGGAGTCAGAGAGGCCCCACCCAAGCCTAAATGACCCCTGAGATAAAGAGCTTCAATTGGTATCAGCAGTTTAAAAAAAAAAAGGTGGTGGCTGGAGAGATGGCTCAGCAGTTAAGAGCACACTGGCTGCTCTTCCGGAGCACCTGAGTTCAATTCCCAGAACTCACATGGTGGTTCACAACTCCAGTTCCAGGGGACCCAAACACCAATGCAACATAAAATAGTGATTAATTCTGGCCAACTACATCAGGCCACTTGCACTTATTCACCCATCAAGAAAGTATTGCCAGGGTTAAAATGATCAGTATGATTCTTTAACAATCCTTGGAAACTATACTGAACCATATGAGATGTTATTTGGACAACTATTTCCCACTGATTAATCTCTTCCTGATAATACCATCTCTTTGTAAAAGAGCACTTTCTCACAGTTGTAATATGATGTCTTATGTTCTAACCAATCATGTTCCCTGATTAAAGGAGGCTGCCAGATACCTTACTAAACTTCTGGGTTTGGGGAAATGTTCAAGATAACAAAATGAGGTTCCTGGGACATTGCTGAAAAAGTCTTAAAAACATATTTCCCCTTTACATTGTCTATCAGATGCTGTTGTCTGCTTGTAACTTCAATGAAAGAAGTCTGGATTTAACTCAGGTTTGGTCCATATTGTATACCTCAACTAGCCATTACAACTGGTTTATGGGCAGAGGCATCTCTTACTGGTAAGACACTACCCATAGGCCTCCACAGGATTCTGGTAACAAGGTTCTAGTACATAGTCAGCCAGCTACACAATGTTGCCTCACCTTATTAAACAAAACTTATGTTAACCATGATGTCGAGGAACTTTCCATATTAACCTTGTTAATAACTCTAAAGTTTCCCATGGTTATAAAAGAATAAACTCAATGGCTGACTTCTGAATTTGGGGCAGATGAAATGTGCCTTGAACTCTTGACTGAGACAAATGGCCTCCTCCAGGGGATCATGCCTAATTTTAGGCAGCAAAATCATTCCTCTCTTCAATACCTATGACAAAGCCTGTCAAGGATTCTTTGGATTTTTTTGAAAACTATTCTCTTCCTCAGATAAGGGCAGAAGTGCCCCAGCTATTTTTCTAACAATGCTCTTAAAAAGAGTAACTTTTTCTGTGTGTTACAGGTGCTACCTCCCTTGGGAGGCAAGGATGAAAGCTATACCACCACCTGGCTATCCTAGGCTCTGAATCATCACAGCTAGTAGTTTTATCTTGGCCCCTTATCAAAGTCCCCTGAGGACTCAGACTGCTGTCTCCCACCTCATCTGCCCTTGTCAGCACAAAGCAGGAAAGAGCAGCCAGCAACACCAAACTCCCTGACAGCAGTTAGGGTAACCTTGGAGCAGGAAGTTAGACAGACTGCCCCCCATAGGCACACAAACAGAGGAATTGTGTCAAGGTAATAAAAGAGGTGAATTTCCAAGAAGGCCGGCTTCTTCTAAGGCCCCCTGACTTGAGAAACAACTTGGCAGCTTAAAACTACACCCTCGTGGGCTTCTGTCCCCACTAGCAGTCGCCATGCTGATGAATCGGCTCAACAAGCTTAGTTTGGGTCTGGATCAGGACCTGTTCCATAACCCTTGCAGGCCAACTTTTTGCAGGTCATCCCATCTTTTTTTAAACTTACTAACCCTAAATTAGGGGAGGAAAACTTTAAGGAGACTTAAAAAGAAAAACAGCCCTCAAGAAAAGACTGGAATCTGCAAAGTAGAGGCTAATTTTGTCTCTGTGTCTGCAGCATGCCTATGCTTCCAACACCCAATAAATACTTTTCTTCAACTGCTAAAACAGAGGGAGGGAGAAGGGAAAAGGGGGATGGGGAAGGAAGGGAGAGAGAGACAGAAAGACAGACAGAGACAAAGAGTTGAATTTTTTTTTTGTCCTCAGCAAATAAAAAAATAGGGCGATCATGTTAAATGAATAAGACTACAGGTTATTGCCTGGCAGTGGTATCCTTCTAATCTCAGCACTTTGGGAAAGGCAGAGTCAGGCAGAATTCTGTGAGTTTGAGGCCAGCCTGGTCTACAGAGTGAGTTCCAGGACAGCTAGAGCTACATAGAGAAACCCTGTCTGTTGGGGGTAGAGAGAAAATTGTGAATGGTGATTTTTATGAGCATGGCTTTAGCTGGTATAAAACTGAAAAATCACTAGCATGTACAGTCATGTGAAGTCATAGAACTGGATTACATTAAAAGTAAATACATACAGAAGAGATATAAAGATTGAGCCTTGTAGGACTCCAAAGTTTATAGGTAAATAAAATATGTGTGGTTTAGCGAAGGAGACTGACAGAGAAGAGCAGAGGTTAAAAGGGGAAAAAAAACCAGGACAATGATAAGAACTTAGAAGTCACATAGGGAAAATGATTTCAGACAAATGGAATGACTAAGGTAGCTTTTGCTATATAACTTGGAGGACACTGGTGACTGACTTTTACACAAACATTTTCAATAAAATGGCTGAGACAAAGGCTCATAGTTAAAAGGAACAAAAGAACAAATAAAATCAACAAGGGAAAAAAAATCAAGTGTGCTGAATAGGATATTTCTTTCAGCAATAACTCTAAACATAAATATCTTAACTCTGCAATTAAATGACAAAAACTGGATGTTTGGACTTGAAAACAGATCCAATTGTGTGTTCTCTACTATGTAACCATCATAAACATAACTGTCCTGGTTAATTTTTTTTTTGACAAGTTGACACAAGCGAAACTCATCTGGGAAGACAGAAAACATGACACATTGCACCAGCTATTGTGGTTGATGGTGGTGAGTAGACTCAATTTAGGATTTATTTCATGATGTATAGAGATAATCTCATTTGTTGGTATATTTCTTATATACAAATGACAGTGATTGCTCTAATTAGTGAGTAAAAGAATGCACTACATTTTTACATGGGCGTTTTGAATTGTGTACTTCAGCCAAGCTAAAAACAATTTAGATGAATGAGTAAATACAAACAGGTGTAATTTATTTCCTAAAGCCAGAATTTTGCATATTTCTTATATATCCTAGAATATCATTCATTACAAACTTCACAGACAAAATCCATTGCTACTGTGAAATTCCTACAGACTAGAGCTGCAGGTCTATGGCAGAGCACCTGCCCATGGGTTTGATTCCCACAACATACACATACACACACACACACACACACACACACACACACACACACACACACACACAAAACACAGAGATTTGGTTACCATTCTTGTTTGAGATATTTTATTCCAGGACTCTGACAATTGTGATAGGAAATGGTGGTCATTAATCTGATTACAGGGGAAGGTCAGTTCAGGTACCCTCTCCACTATTGCTTGGAGTCTTAGCTGGGTCACCTTGTGGGTTCTTTGGTGTTTCTCTAGCACCAGGTTTCTCTCTGATCCCACAATGGCTCCCTCTATCATAATATCTATTTTGTTGTTCTCTCTATCACTGCCCCAACTCAACCATCCCATTCCCTCATGTTCTCTTCCCACCTTCCCTTACCCCCTCCCCACTATGATCCCAATTTACTCAGGAGATTCCCAAGGGGGAATCAATCCATGGATGTCTCTCTTAGGTTCCTTCTTGTTACCTAGCTGCTCGAGGCTTGTGCATTACAGCCTGGTTATCCTTTGATTTACATCTAAAATTGTCATCACAGAACCTTCATCCCACAACTGATGGAAGCAGAGGCAGAGATCCGCAGCTAAGCACTGGGCTGAGCTGCCAGTCTATCTGAAGAGAGGGAGGAGGGATTATATGAGCAAAGGGGTCAAGATTATGATGGGGAAACCCACAGAGACATCAGAGCTACTTGGAGCTCACTGACTCTAAACTGACAGCTGTGGAACCTGCATGGGACTGAACTAAGCCCTCAGAATGTGGGTGACAGTTGAATAACATGGGCAGTTTGTGGAACCTCTGGCAGTGAGACCATAATTTATTCCTGGTGCATGAACTGGCTACTTGAAGCCCATGCCCCACAGAGGAACATCTTTCTGAACCTTGAAATGGGGAGGGGGTCCTACCTTAATTGGATATGCCAGCCATTAACTCACCCTAGGAGTCCTTACCCTCTTTGAGAAATGGATGGGAGGATGGGGTAGAGGGAAGCTGGGGAGGGCTGAGAAGAGAGGAGGGAGGGGAAACAGTGGTATATATGTTTTAAAAAAACTTGTAAATTGGGGCTGGAGAGGTGGCTCAGAGGTCAAGAGCTGACTGTTCTTCCAGAGGTCCTGAGTTCAATTCCCAGCAACCACATGGTGGCTCACAACTATCTGTAATGAGATCTGGTGCCCTCTCTTCTGTACACTGTATACATAATAAATAAATAAATCTTTGAGAAAAAAAAAGATGTAAACTTTCTCTAAAAAAAAACTTGTAAATTAAAAAATATGTATGTAAAGAAAAAAAAAGGCTGTTCATACTCCACCCACTCTGTGCAAGGTGGCCATTAGTGTGTAAAAGACACTGGTAAGTTTTGTTTTGCTTTCTTTTTTCTTTTCCCGGGAAATTAGAAAGATTTGCATGAGATCTCTAGACTACAGTGATATGTGAATGACCAAGATGTTGTTGCATCTCACTTCTAATTTAAAATGAATTGCCTCTTGAACTTTATACTTCTTACAATTGTAGGTTTAAAAAAGTTACTACCATACTTCCATACAAATGTAAAGAAAGCATAAACAAAGAGCTGGTCAGATGTCTAGCTGCCCAGGATACTAAGGGCTTTTTTTTTTTAAGCAGCCATGTCATTTAAGTCTGCTCACTTGACTGCTAGCCTAAAGCCTACAGTGGATAAAGAGGTTTCTGAAGAGAGGCTGTAGTGTATTTCCACTTGTGAATGAACTACACACTTGAATTTCCTATACCTTTTGATCCTCATTATCAGGGTTCTCTGACTCCAAAAGGGGCAGTGAGAATAACTAGCCACCAAAACATTGCAGGTACATCAAACAAGAAAATCATTTTCTCTGAGTTTAGTAATAGCCAAGACTCAAATAAAATGCACAAACCTTATGCTACCTTTCTTTACCCAGAATGACTCCACTGTACATGAATCTAGTTAAACTGAGCCCACGGAGGCTAATACCTGCAGTTGCTCCAGGGAAATACTTTAACAGTGATGAAGAACACTCTTTGGCCTCTCCCTATAGACATCTCAATGGTCTATGGTTTATAAAGGGAGGAGTGGAAAGCACAATGTACTATAAAACATAAAATGATGAATAATTTCTATTTTTCAGGTAGAAAGCTAGTGGTTAAGAGAGGGTACTGAAGTTGCCTGGGCTTACATTGCTCATCCTCAACCAAATTATTTACCAAATAGTTACTCTTTTGGATGTATAAAGTTACCTTAGGCACATTACACATCTCAATGAACAAATGGTGGGAATTCTTAGCTTTGTAAAATATGAGTGAGACTTCACCACTATTCCTCCTTGTCATTCCCTTCATTTAGTCTATGTTTTTTGTTTGCTTTTTTGTTATTACACTGTGTGTGTGGGGGGGTATGTGTGGAAGACAGGGAATAATCTACAGGAGTTAGTTCTTTCCTTCCACCATATGGGTCCCAGAGTTGAACCTGGGACATCAGCCTAGGTGGCAACTGCATTGAGTTGCTAAGCCATAGTGCTGGCCAATTTGTTTTTGAGACAGGGTCTCACACTGTACCCCAAGCTATCCTCAATGTCATTATATAGTTCAGCCTGGCTTCAAACTCAATATGATCCTCTTGTCTCAGCTGGTAGTATGGACATGTCCCACCATCCCCAACTTAAGTTAAACTTCTTCTTACTACTGGCCTCTCCCCAAATCCCTTGCTTTCATGTGATAGTAAGAAATTTCAAAAGTCAGGGGTTGTTTCTAGTTATCATCACTTTTAGGTCATGGCTAGGCGTGATTGGCAACTCTCTGTCAAATACACTTGGCAAGAAAGTTTAAGAAATATAAAAAGAACATATTAAGAGAAAGAAAAATGGAGAACTCTTATTCCAGACACCATGTGCTCTTAGGACACTGAGATGTCAGTAAAGCAGGTACACCCCTATAGAGCTTCATGATTCCCTTAGACTTACTCACTTACCCAATATATGTGGAGAAGCGGATATGTGGCTTTCAGGTTGGGAGATGAGAATGCAAGAAGATATGAAGAGTAGGGTGTGAGAACCAGTGGAAGAAAAGTAAAGAATGGAGGGAGGCACAGAAAAGCAAATACACTGAGAGACAGAAAAAATACTTTCAAATTTTATTTTTAAATGGTATTTTATTCTTACTAGTATGTACTATTCACTCATGTGAATGAGGCTCAGTGTGGTGGCCCAAAACATTTATGCATTGACCAAACCCAGCCTCTACTTACTCACACTTGGCCTTCCTACATTCAGGTTGACTTTAAAAAAAAAACTTCAACATGAGTGAAAATATGCCTAAGTTCTCATCTTTAGACATAATGTCCTATGATTGCATGTATTTTGGTGCAAATGACATAATTTTATTTTCCTTTAAAAATGAGTAATACCAATAAGACAGACAGACACATACACACCCCATATTTTATCATTCCATTGATAGATAATTAGGCTGATTTCCCATCCTAGTTAGTCTAAACAGTACCTACAACAGATATCAACACTGAATTATCTCTTTGGTAAGTTGATTCCAATTCTTTTGTATAACCAGGAGTAGGCAACTTTGAGCATTTGATATGTTTACTGTTTTTTATGGAACTTCCATATTGATCTTCCTAATGGCTATACTCACATCTATATTCCCATCAACACTGTATCAAAGATCTTTCTTCCAAAGTTTCACCAGAATTTGTCTTTTCTTTTTTCTTTTTTTTTATTTTGAATAAAGTCATATTTTTATATATGTATCCCCTTGTTCAGACTCCCTTCCCCCTCCTACCCCTTCCATTCACTCTCTTTTCTCCATCACTTTATCTCCTCCCCAGCAAGGGCAGGAGGTCCCAAGGTCCCAAGGTGGCTTAGATCAGCATCCACTCCAGGCAAGTCTGCTTTCCTCACCCCAACATCAAGACTAGGTCAGGTGTTCCTTTGAAGGGAGTGGGGCTCCAAGGTGCCGGTCAAAGGTTTGGTTTTTTACTTTTCTGGTGACTAATGATGTCATTGTGGCACATTTCCACATGCCTCACAGCCATTGTATCTCTTCTTTTGAGGAGGACCTATTCAAACAATTTGCTCATTTCCCACAATTTTGCTGGACCAGCATAATTTCTTACTACATTCTAAATCTTAGTCTTCCTCCCATAGGTAAGTGTAGCTAACTCCAATTAGCAAAGAAGCTTCTCTTTAAAGTATAAAATACTTTATGTATACGGGTGTTTGGCCTGAATGAATGTCTGTGCACCATGTGCATCCCTGGTGCGCATAGAGAGCAGAGAGGGTATGATATCCTATGGAACTGGAATCAGAGATTGTTGTGAATCATATGAGTCCCAGAAACTAAGCCTGGGTCCATTGAGATAGCAGGCAGTGCACCTTAGTAACTGAACCATCTAGACAAATTTGCCCATTTTACTTGGAATACTAGCTGTTTGTTCTTACTAGATTTTCTGAGACTTTTATACATTCTGATAGCATTAGTATTTTGCCATATGGATAAATGTCAAATATTTTAATAGGCTTTTCTCAGTCAATTATTTCCTTTGCTTAGCAATTTTTTTCCCCACTTAGTTTTGTATATCTCATTTGTCTATTCTAGCTTTTGTTCCCTTTGCATGGGGGTTATGTAAACAAAACAAACAAAAAATCATCATTGCCTATACAAATATCATGAAATGTTCTCAATGTTTCTTTTGTATTTTCAGGTTATATGTTTAGATGTCTGCTCTATTTCAAGTTAATTTGAGGCTAGAATTACCTTGATACTAAAACTAGATAAGGACACAGTAACAACAAAAGAAAACCTATACAACAATATTCACATTGAACACAGACGTTACAATTTTCAACAAAATACCAGCAAATCGAATCCAATAGCACATCATAAATCTCATTCACTGTGATTAATTCACTTGTCCCAAAGTATTCTCTGATAAATAGTAGAGCCAGATTTGGAACTCAGATTTCAACTTTTCAATCTCCAACTTCTTCAATTTAGTATGTTTACTTCTAAAAATAACCTTTTCACATTTCATTCTCTCTTTTTTTTTTTTTTTTTTGGACAAGTCCTACCTTCTCTGAAGATCATCCAACTATAACAGGGTTTTTTCCTCTCATTTGCCCTATAGCTCTCATATCACAGAGTATAATACACAATATTATCAATTTCCTGCCAAGTAGCCATAAATATTTGTGGCACTATTAACACTTTAGCTGATAAGATACAGAAAATAGTCAATCAACAACAATCTTAAGAGTAATAAAAACATCAAATTTTACTCAATATTTAGTTGTATAGTAAGTATTGACTATGTACAAAGATTGAATAATAAAAGCACATATGAAGCAATTTCTCCTAAGGTGGAGAGTGACTAATCTCAGCACTTCAGAGATTGAAGCAGGAGGATCAGGAAGGAGTTCAGAGCCAACCTTGACTATAGAATGAGTCTGAGGCACAAGCCTGGGCTAGAGTAGACACTGTGAAAACAAAATAATACAAAAAAAAATCCAACAACCTACAAAAATGTTTCTCCTAGTTCCCACTCAGATAAAAATGATTTTTTTTAGGGTATTACATAGGTTATTTTCCTCAGATGATGAGCCTTCCATTTAAGCCTATATTTACTAAGTATTATCTGCTTTCTGATGTCTACTAAATGTACCTCAAAATTATGTAAGTGCTATTGTGCTATTAAAAGCTATCAAGTACTGGCTAAAACATCAGGTATCTAACTAAGTCTAAAATACAGCCACCATAGGGCATGTGGCTCTGCTCTAATAACCCTCTTACTAGACCGCCTCTGAAAAGGTAACTAAGACAGAAACATGGCAAGGTCCACCACAATTCTACTGCTCTGTCTTTGGGGAAAGAATTTCTAGGTTAGAAGAACCAAATGCTCAGGGCAAACAAACAACTATGGCTACATGAAAACTCAAAGATACAGCAACCCATAAATGACAGATGTCACTAACTAGTCAGTCTTGCCCTCTCTCAGAGACATTTTCTCTTCCTTTTGTTTCTATGGTTTTTTAACTTCACTGCTATGAAATATTATTTTAGCTATGTATAAATGAGTTTCATTTGTTTCTGCTGCCTTTGTTTAATTATGCAAAGGCGTGTTACATTTATTTCACCTTGCCTGCCTGAAGTACCAGATTGGTCTAATGAAAAGTTGAATGGCCACTAGCTAGGCAGTAGAGAGATAGACAGGGCTGGCGGGCAGAGAGAATAAGTAGGAGGAGGGATCTAGATTTGAGAGAGGAGAAAAGGATAAAGAATGAGGGAGAAAAGGAGGGAGACATGTGAGGCGAGCCAGCCAGGCAGCTGCCAGCAGACAGATGGAGAATAGGACATACATAAAGAAAGAACAGTAAAAAGCCCAGAAGAAAGAAAATGGAAGAAGCCCCAAGGCAAAACATAGATGAAGAGAAAGAAACAGGTTACATTAAGTTATAAGAGCTAGTGGGACAAGCATGAGATAAGGCCAGGCATCTGTAAGTAATAAGTCTCCTTGTCATGATTTGGGAGCTGGGTGGTGGCCCAAAAGAAAGCCTGTTCACTTTACTTCCTTTTATCTGACTTCAGCCTCCTCTTCTAGTCTCTTTTCTTCCTTCCCTCCTGTACCTTTTCCTTTCTTGAATATCAGCATCACAGACTTGAGCAAGTAACCCTACCTGTGAGAGGTCTAAATGGAGTGCTTTCCTTCAATCTGGCACATGTTCTGCTCACATTCCTCAGAACCCAGCAGAAAAATGTATAAAAGAGGTCAAACACTAATTCTCACTTGAAAACATGCCTCTCAAACCTTACTGTATCCTGACGTCCACGGAGAAGAAGGTGGAATAGATCTTTTTGTCTGACTTTAACAAAAAAGGATAGGCAGCTAGGTATACAGAGTGGGTAGAGACAGGGAGGGATAACCAAAGGTTATTTTTTCTGGAGCTGGTAATACATTCATATAACAACCTAGGAGACTACAGAAATGTATACAGTGATACTGTAAATGGAAGGATTTGGTAAAGGCCACATAAACTAGGCAACTATTTTCTCTTCTAAAACTTTCATACAAGCATCAGGACACAGACATGTCTTGTATATTGCCTACAATGACCCTGGAATATTTTCTCTCAAGAAAACGGGAAGCTGAAAATAAGATATTATTATGGAATATTCTTTTTGTACACTGTGAAGACATGTTGCTGTCACTGGTTTAGTAAAGAGCTAAATGGTCAATATCTAGGCAGGAAGAGGTTATGTAGGACTGGCAGGTGGGAGAGAGCACCAACATTTAAAAGGTCAGTCACCAGGAGACTCAGGGAGCAGCAAGATAAGCATATCGGGCTGAGAAGAGGTACAGAGTCACATGGTAGAACATAGATAAGAAATATGGGTTAATTTAAGTTGTACAGCTAGTTAGTAACAAGCCTAAACTATTGGCTAAGCATTTATAATTAATAAGTCTCTGTGAGGTTATTTGGGAGCAGGCTGTCAGGGCAGAAAATTCCACCTACCAAATGAAGAGATATGACAACTAAAAACTATGATTTAGACTGAGAACATATTGTTTCCCTTTCATTGTAAATTACTGAGTCATTATATTATAGATTACCAAGCCATTAAGTTTTCCAAGATGAACTTATCTTATGTGCATTTGATATAAGACTGACAGGGGCTGGAGAGATGGCTCAGCGGTTAAGAGCACCGTCTGCTCTTCCAGAGGACCCGGGTTCGATTCCCAGCACCCACATGGCAGCTAACAACTGTCTGTAGTTCCAGTTCCAGGCAAAACACCAAGGCAAATAAATAAATAAATAAATAAATAAATAAATAAATAAATAAAGTTTAAAAAAAAAAGACTGACAGAACACCATTGAAACACTTAAAAAATGGCATCAATATTATTTTTACTTGGTATGGTTGAAAAAGATCGATGAAAGCTATGAAGACACTAAGTCACAAAGCACCAAAGTAAGATGTTGAATGAGAAAAGCAAGCATTCTAAGGTAGCTCCCAATCCTCCCCCTCTTCACCCTTCAACAACAGAAACTCAAAGCCTCCAGTCAAGGAGGACTCTGGCTGGAGGGAAGAAGGCTCTGTGGGAAGTAAACTAGTCTCGGATTTCCTCTTTCCTTCATACACAAGTCTCTCCAAACTATCACAGATACCTTTTCATTCTAGGGCTCTGATGAGAGAAGCCCTCAAACACTAATGAAAACTCGCCTGTTTCCTGCAAAACAGGGTTACCCTCCACCTGCTCTATATCCACACTTAAAGGAATTTCGTCTCATTTCAGATTTTTTTTTCCTTTTCCTTTTTGTATTGTTAGAGACAGGGCTTCTTTGTGTAGCCCTGGCTGCCCTGGAACTAGTTTTGTAAACCAGGCTGGCCTTGAACTCACAGAAATCCATCTGTCTCTCTACCTCTATATCCACCATCCAGGTTAGAATTTTTACACTTTTTTTCTTTTTCATCCATGAGCCTAAGAGCACTATGTTTAATATACAGAGATTAAATTTGAGATATAAATATGCACAAAAATATGAAATAAAAAAACAAGTGCAAGATGTGGTGGTCCACACCTTTATTCCCAGTACTCGGGAGACAGAGGCAGGAAAATCTCTGTGAGTTCAAGGCCAATCTAATCTACCGAGTGAGTTTAAGGACAGCCAGGGGTTACACAGAGGAACTCTCTGTCCAAAAACCAAAGCCAAGCATACAAAACAAAACAAAAAGAAAGCTACATTAAAATCTCTTTCATAATAGCATAGGCTCAGTTCAGTTACTACAGATCTCATGTACATAGATAGCCTTTATAATTGGTTGCCCTAAGAACTGGACAGTAGGGGCTGGAGAGATGGCTTAGCGGTTGGGAGCACTGACTGTTCTTCCGGAGGACCTGAGTTCGATTCCCAGCATCCACAGGGCAGCTAACAACTGTCTGTAATTCCAAGACCTGACACCCTTACACAGTTTTACATGCAGGCAAAACACCAATTCACATAAAATAAAAATATTAAAAAAAAACATCTTTAAAAAAGAAGAACTTGACAGTAACACCCTATTGCTGAAAACAGCAGGTCACAGAACATGGAGCTATCAAGCTGGAACTCACCTGGAAGATTCACCACTACTGGGTAGCTTTCACAGTGCCAGAAGTTGCCAAGCATAATACTGGAGAAAAATAATTATCACTCTTATCCAACTTTGGACCCTATGAGCTACAATAACATTCTGGCTGCCCAGATATGCACACCACTGCAATAGTGACATGAATATCATGGGAGTAACAGAAAACTTTCTAGTTGTGTTTAAAGTTTGTGCCATATGATGAAACCCATACCTGCCACTATTAAAGGGACCAAGAACCTGTAGCAAGACAAGTTATAGGCTCTAGCAGAGGAGAACCTACTAGTATTATTCTGATAAATCAACACAGTTTAAACCAATCCTAATGAATTATCAATATACCCATCTCTCATCTTTCAATCTTCATCACAGAAATTTCTATTAGAAGTAGGTGGTAAACACAGAGATCCACATAGTGGCCAAGATGCAGAGAATATGTGACTAAGGAGTGTTCATCCCTGAATAGGGCCTTTCTATCACACTCCCTTTTCCCAAAGCACAGGGTCAATGTGGAAGATGGAACAGAAAGTTTGGAAGAGTCAGAGGTGGCAGAAGACTACAAACAGTGCTTTCCAGATGCAACAAAGCAGCTGGACATATGAACTAACAATGATTGTCATAGCCTCTATAAGCCCCATGTAAGCACAAGCCAGACCAAATCACAGCATGGAGAAAGAGGGAAGACAGACATGAAGTCCCATCCCCTAGTTAAGGATGTGTAGGTAACTGATAACCACTAGGAGAAAGAAGCAGAGTCAATTTTCTACAAGAATGTTAGCCTGGTAGGTTAACTACAGTTCAGTTGGAGGCCACATACATATGACTATATGGACATCAGAAATCAGTCTTGTTGAGTGTAAAAAAACAGTACACAAAAAATTGGGTGGGTAGCATAGGGAAGTGTAGATCTGGGAGGAATTGGGGAGGAGGTTAATATGATCAAAACACATATAAAATTACCAAAGGACTAAGAGAAACAGGTAACATAAATTTATTTTAAAAATAAAAATAATATGCTTCTACTTCAGCATACTCAAGGTGTATCTGACTTTCCAAGCTCTATATAGAATAACAGAATTCGTGAATAGTTTCTCATGACACATTATAGTACAGCATGACAGCAGCAGTTAGTTTACATAGAGCAATAGGTTCTAGGTACTATGTTAAGTGCTTCCCAAATATCAGTAGCTTTTAAGCATACACTAGTCCTATTAGGTAGGTAAACTCTGTTGTGTGAAAGGGTAAGCAACTTATATAGGCTATACAGTTAAAAAGCCGTTATAGATTGAATATTGCATCTTTTTCTCCTCACTTCACATACTAAAATCCTAATCCTCAAGGTGACAGTATTAAGAGGGATTTCTGTGGAGGTAGTAAGGTCACAAAAGATGAAGCCTCATAAATAGAACCAGTTTCCTTACAAAAAAAAAAAAAAAAAAAACCACCACAGCAGGACTCTTGATCCTTTTCTTATGTCAGACTAGAAAGAAAACAGATTTCCGTGAACTCAGAGGTAAGTCCTTCTGAGATAGGTACCCATATCTTCTGGCACCCTTCAACTTTAACCACCCAGCCTTTAAAATTGTTCAAATTAAATATACGTTCTTCCGAAGACACACAGTATTTGGCTGCAAAAGCACAACCAGATAGGTCTTGTTCAGGCAGCCATATTGTTGAGGTATTACGAGTGAAGCATCCCTGTCACTTCTAGAAGACACATCTCACAGCAGACGTCCTGATCATCTAGTTCTCCCACCCTCTCTTCTGCAGCATTTCCAAGCCTTAGGTGCATCACTTGGAGTGTGCACCACTCAGTCACCTGTTCTCTGCCCTTTTGGGGTCATCATTTTCTATAATCTTAACTGTCAGCTGCAAAGGAAGTTTCTTTGATGAGGGTGAGAGCTACATTTATCTAAGAACATTTATATATTAATGTCTTTGGATTTTACACAAAACTTTAGGACATGAGGAGCTATAGATGATCAAAAGGATCACTTTCAAAACAATTCTAGGAATTTACTAAACTTATTAAAGCATGTTAGTTTTTTTCACCAAAACAATGGAAGATGAAAAGGCTAATATTATGTTTCTGAACTATAAGGTACTTTAAAGCTATAACATTTCGAATTCTTGCACTCTACACCAACATGCTAGCCCAGTACAACCGCAGTCCAATTCAGTCCTTTAACTCAAGTGCATTTGAGAGAAATAATAAGCAAAGCGGAAGGGGTTCTGGATGTTGGGGGTCAAATGCTTATTTCCTCTGGACTGAACTATGAGCCTTCTCTATTCATCATTATCTCTGCACAATCACACAGCTCACTGAGAAATGAAAATTTCATCCAAGTAGCTTTTTCTATAAAAGGATCCCCTTCCCCTCAAATAAAACTCTTCTCATAAAATAGCCACAGGCTATAGTGCAAATCAGATACTTAGTCACAATTGCCTCTCAAGTTCTGGAAAGCTAGTGGTAGCATTGTGATTACTTTTAATAATAATGTACTGTTTACATGAATTTTCCAAAAAAAGTAGATTTACTGTCTTTCTTTTCAGCATATAAATACATATTAAATAGCAACTAGGTTATGCATGTGTCATATGTTAATTATTACTGGAAGAATATATATGCATATCAGAACATCATATTGTACACCAAAAAATATATATGGGTTTTTTATAACACTATGATACTTCAAAGTTGAAGAAAGAGTAAAAATCCATATCACACTTATGGCCTCTCCTCACCCTATGTATCTGTGGATGTAGGTATATGTCTGCTGTCTCTCACTTGTCCAGGAGGATAACTGGTAGCTAGCTGCTCAGTCCACAATGCTGGGAGTCTCAGCAGTCCTAATCTGGCACGGAAGTCCAGAAGATTCCTGTGGAGCCACTGGACCCTAGTCAATGAAAGCATGGGAACACCAGTTCTGCTATCTATCAAGGATGCACCAGCTGCAGCAACAGGTCTAACTAACTTACTAGCAACAGGAAAGTCTGAGCAAACAATAGGTAAAAATGATCTGCCTTTTGTATTACCTTTTTTATTTGCACTACTACTGGTACTAATATCCAAGTGGATCTTCTCACATGATCTAGGCAATGATGGCACTTCCACTTCGTCAGGTAAGGCTCCCTACTCAGTGGATTGCAATATGTGGCAAGTTGACCTTTAAGCCAACCATAAAGCCTTAAACATACTACATAAAAACTTTCAAATTTTGTTTTTATTTTTTATTTGTATAAGTGTATGGTCTGCATATATGCTCCATGCCCGTGCAGGGCCCACAGAGGCCAAATAGGATATCCAATTCCCTGGAACTACAGTTACAGATGGCTGTTAGTCACTATGTAGATCCTAGGAATCAAACACAGGTCCTCTGGAAAAGTATCCATCCAGTGCTCTTAACAAAGGTCTACTTCTATATTGATATTGAGTTTTTCAGTAACTTGAAGCTTCTCTTTCCCCTGACAATTTTGAAGACCCAACCTCTTACTTTGTGCATGCTAGTTAAGTATTCTTATCACTGAGCTATATACCCAACTTGTGAGGGGAGGTAGGCATGAGGTCTCACCCGTCACTGAGGAGCTTTTGTCAATTAACAGTCACTAGGAAGAAAGTCAATTTTGTTTGACAATGTGGCCTCCAGTGAAAAGATCAGACGTGGCAGGCCACACATTCAAGACCATTTGGACAGCACAAAATGAACTTGATAGGTTTTGTTTTAAGGACGACACCATGTTGGGTTGGTTGAGAGTGCATGAACCTGGAAAATGTTGGGGAGGAAGGGGAATGAATCTGATGAAAGTACACTGTAAGGCACCTTGGAGCCTATTCCCTCCAGAGGAACACCTGACTCAGTCTTGATGTTGGGGCCAGGAAAGCTGATCTGTCAGGAGTGGATGCTGAACTAAGCCATATTGGGACCTTGGGACCTCCTGCCCTTGCTGGGGAGGAGATGGGGAGATGTGGAGAAGAGAGAGTGACTGGGAGGGGTAGGAGGGGGAAGAGAGTTTGAACAAGGGGATACATGGATAAAAAATATGACTATTCATAATAATAAAAAAATAAATTAAGAAAAAATAAAATTAGCAATAAAAAGGAAACAATCAGAACTGAAAATTTCCTAAATATAGGGTAAGAGATGCTAATCCAGATAAAGAAAGCATTTAGGACACCAAACAGGCAAGATCAGGAAAGAGCCTCCACTCATCACAGCGTAATTAAAGCACTAAATATAAAGAACGAATAAAACATATTGAAAGTATTAAGAAATAAACAATTTACATATAAAGGTAGATCCATCAGATTAATACCAGATAATTCACTAAAAGTTTAAAAGTCAGAATCACTTAGAATGTTGTATTTCAAATCCTGAAAGACAACTGCCAACCCAGGCTACTATATTCAGACATCAGCAAAACTATCACAATTGAAAAAAAAAATAAAAACTTTGCATGATAAAAATAGACTAAAGAAATTTTTGACTACTAACCCAGTTTTACAGAAGATAACTGAAGGACTTCTTAAGACAGAAGAAAAAACAATTCCATCATTGAACCACAGGAAAGAATAAGCCAGGCTAGAATAGTTAAGCATGAGAAGAAGAGGGAAGAAAACACTGCAGAATCAACAAAACAAAAACCTGCAATCAGCACAAGTTTTCAATGATAATTCCAAATATTAATGTAATGGTATGAATTCCTCAATGAAAAGACACAGAGAAGCAGATTGTACCAAAAACCAGGAACCATCTATTTGCTGCTCCTAAAACATGCATCTCACCACAAAAGATTGATATTGCTGTAGTAAGAAATGATGGGAAAAGTTGTAAAAGGAACTAGGAAACAAGCAGATGTCACTTGTACTAATAGCTAACAAAAGATACATCAAAACAAAACTAATGAGAAAAGATTAAAGTCACTTAACAGTGATTAAGGCAACAGTCATCAAGAGAATGTTATAATCTAAGCATGGATGTTGTGAACATAAACACATTCAATTTCATAAAAAAAAAAACTATTAAATATAAAGTTACAGATTAGCCTCAGTATAATAGTAATGAGAAACTTAAATATCCCACTCTTACCAACTGACATGTCTTTCCAACAAAAACTAAATGAGAAATATACAAATTAATTGATTTCATGCATCACACTAACCTAATAGACATCTATAGAACATTTCTTCCAAACACTATGGAATACATATTTATTTTTTCAGCAGTCAATGGAACTTTCTCTAAAATGGATTATATTTTATGGCAAAAAACAAGTTTCAACAAATACACAGGAACATTGAAATAATTTGTTGTATTCTAGCTGATCATAATGTAGTATGACTGTAAATCAACAGTAAGAGAAATCCTTGAACATACATAAACATGTGGCAATTAAATAGCACACTCTCGAATGATGAACTGGTCCTAGAAGAAGTCAAGAAGGAAATAAAAATTCTTACATGGAAATGAAAACATAACACATTAAAATGCATGGCATACAATGAAAGCAGAGGGAAGTAGGGAAGTATCTACATTAAGCAATTTTTGTGACTGCTTCTGTGTTTGTTATTCTGTCGTGTCTATGGAGCATAATTTCTCCGTGTGTGTGCATACAGTATGTTTATAAGTGAACTTGTTAAAATAATAAATGATTATTAACCTTTAAAAAAGAAAGAAAAGGGGGCTGGAGAGATGGCTCAGTGGTTAGAAGCATTGGCTGCTCTCCCAGAGGATCCAGGTTCAATTCCCAGCACCCATATGGCAGCTCACAACTGTCTGTAGTTCCAGTTCCAGGAAAACACCAAGTCAAATAAATAAATAAAAAGAAAAGGAAAGGGGCTGGAGAGATGGCTCAGTGGTTAAGAGCACTGTCTGCTCTTCCAGAGGACCCGGGTTCGATTCCCAGCACCCACATGGCAGCTAACAACTGTCTGTAGTTCCAGTTCCAGGCAAACACCAAGGCAAATAAATAAATAATAAATAAATAAAGTTTTTTTTTAAAAAAAAAAAAAGAAAAAGAAAAATATCAGATAGTACAGCTAGAGAGATGGTTCCATAGCTAAAAGCACTGGCTGTACTTCCAGAGGACTAAGGGTTCAATTCCCAGCACTCATATAGTAGGCCACAACTCTCTGTATTTCCTGTTTCAGGGAATCTGGTACCCTCACACTGACACACATGGAGGTAAAACACAAATGCACATCAAAATTTTTTAAAAAAATCAGACTGATCTCAAATAAATAATGTAATGATACAGCTTAGGCCCTGGAAAAAGAACAAACTCCAAATCAATAGGTAGAAAATAATTCAAGATCAGGTCAGACATTAATGAAGAGAAAAGAAAACAAAATCAACATAAGGAATGAAACAAATAGATGATTCTTTCAAAAGAAAGTCAAGATTGAGAAACCCTTAGCTAACCCAAAGAGAGGAAAGATCAAAATTAGAGATGAAAATGGAGCCATTACAACAGATACCATGAAAAATCTAGATAATCATTAGGTCTTATGTCAAAAATGCATATTCTACTAAATTGGAAAATCTAAAACAATTGGACACATTTGTAAATCCATATGACCTTCCAAAATTAAGTCAAGATATAATAAAAATGTGAACAGCTCTGGAGCAAGCTCTGAGACATAAACATTAATTCAGAATCTTCCCAAGCAGTCCAGTCCCAAATGAATTCACTAGTGAATTTTAGCAAATGTTCAAAGAACTAACATCAATGCTTTTAGAAGTATTTTATAAAATGGAAAATAAAAAAATTACCAAACTTTTCTGCCAAAACCTGGTAGAGACACAACACACACACACACACACACACACACACACACACACACACACACACAGAGGGGGAGAGAAAGAGGGAGGGAGGGAGGGAGGGAGAGAGAGAGAGAGAGAGAGAGAGACAGACAGACAGACAGAGAGAGAGAGAATTAGAGACCAATTTCTAAGGTGTTAAAATTCTCAAAAAAAAAAAAAAAGAAAGAAAGAAAGCAAACCTTGCAAACAAAATTCAAGAACAAATCAAATAGACCATTTACCATGATAAAGTTTCATCCAGAGATGAAGGAATGGTGAAATAAACATGATCAATAAATGTTATAAATTACATGAAGGGACTCAAATAACAGGAATCACAATGGTCATCTCAATAAGCACACAGAAAAGATTTGGACCAAATCCAACATCCCTTCATGCTAATTCTTGAAGTAATCCAGAATGGAAATATTATTTAAACATAACAAATAGCATATGCAACAACCTTATAGTTAAGATTATACTAAATGGGAAAACTCAAAGCATTCCCACTAAAACGGAGGAGAAGAAAAGAGTCCCACTTTCTGCACTCTTATTTAATCTAGTATTCTAAGCCTTAACTAAAGTAGTAAGACAATAGAAGTAAAAGATTCAAGGACTCCATAAAAACCAGTACCCTTCCTATATACCAATAATTTCAAACATGGTGAGAAAAAGATCATGAAAACAATTCTGTTTACAATAGCATAAACAAAAGACCTAACCAAGGAACTAAAAGATCCCTACAACAACAAAAAATTTTTTTAAAGACTTAAAGAATACACCACAAAATGTAAAGATCTCCTGTGCCCATCGATTACAAGTCAAAATTGTAAAAATGTACATCCTAGCAAAAGCAATCTACAGATCTGACATAACTTCCAATAAAAATTAAGTGAAATTCTTCACAGAAATAGAGGAAGTCATAAAATTCATGTGGCAGCACAAAAGACCTAAAGATAGCCAAAACAATCCTAAACAGTAAGAACAAGCTAGCATCCCTGATTTCAGTATACTGCAGTTCCAGTTTCCTAACCGCACAAAAACAGGTGCAGGGCAAGAAAACAGCATAAAGGACCCAGGTAAAAAGGCAGGCAACTACAGCCACCAGTTTTTTTTATGAAGATGCCAAAAATACACACTGGAGGAAATAACATCATTTTTAACAAGTACTGCTGGGAAAAGTGGGTATCTGCATGTAGAAGAATGACATTAGATTCTTTTTTTTTTTTTTTTAAAAAAAACTTTATTTATTTATTTATTTGCCTTGGTGTTTGCCTGGAACTGGAACTACAGACAGTTGTTAGCTGCCATGTGGGTTGTGGGAATCGAACCCGGGTCCTCTGGAAGAGCAGACGGTGCTCTTAACTGCTGAGCCATCTCTCCAGCCCCGACATTAGATTCTTATTATTAGACCGTCCACAAAGTATCAATTAAAAGTGGATTAAGGAATTTACAAAAGACCCTAAAGTCTGAAACTACTAGAGGAAGAGTACAGTACACCTCAAGAGATCGGTGTAGGTAAGGACTTTGTAAACAGGGTTCTGATCATTCAGGAAATAAGGCCAAAAATCAACAAATGTGATCTCATGAAATTAAAAGGCTTCTGTAAAAGGGGAACTGCCACTCAAGTTAAGAGGTGCCTTACAGAATAGGTGAAATTTTGCCAGATTTATACGTAACAACGGATTAATATCTACAATATACAAAGAACTGAGGGAACTTTAAACCCAACAGAGGCAGGTGGATCTTTGTGAGTTTGAAGGCAGCCTGGCCTACATACAGAGTTCCATGACAGCCAGAGCTACTAAAAGAGACCCTGGGGGCTGGAGAGATGGCTCAGCGGTTAAGAGCACTGACTGTTCTTCCAGAGGACCCGGGTTCGATTCCCAGCACCCACACGGCAGCTAACAACTGTCTGTAGTTCCAGTTCCAGGCAAACACCAAGGCAAATAAATAAATGAATAAAGTATTTAAAAAAAAAATAAAAAATAAAAGAGACCCTGTCTCAAACAAAACCAGAAGCAAACAAACTAAAAGAATTCAAAAAAGGAAACATCAAGAAGACACACAACCCAATCAAATTCCCTGCTTTGTTGAGGCAGAGGAGTATAGGTCAGAGGCAGAACATTTGACTGCAAATTCTCTATTTTGTTGATTGTGTTTGCCAGATCTAATAGATTTCTTGGGTATTCCTCAGGGCTTTTAAAATGAGGATCATAGGGGCTGGCGAGATGGCTTAGGGGTTAGGAGCAATGGCTGCTCTTCCAGAGGACCTGGGTTCAATTCCCAGCACCCACATGACAGCTAACAACTGTCTGTAACTCCCCTTTCAGGAGATCTGACACCTTCACATCAATGCACATAAACAAACTAAATTATAAAAAAAGTATTTTCACTTTAAAAAAAATGAGGATCATATAATTAGCAAAAAAATCATAAAGAGATACTGAATTCTCAAATTCATTTACTGTATCTATCAAAATTATATATATGCAAGGTCATAATTATGTGCTAGACTGTGTTTACTGATTTCCACAATTTGAACTATCCTTGAAACCCTGGAATGGGACTATGTTAATTATGGTACATTATTTTTTATAGATCGTTGAATTCACTTTGCAAATGTTTTACTGAGCACTGTTACTTCCATGGTTGTAAATTTCTCTCTTCCTCTTTTGTCTATATGGTTTTTTCAGTTATTGGTTATGCTACTATAATGCTCATAAATTGCTCTAGTTTGCGCTTACCTTGGAGAGTCTTTGCTTCTCTATTTATTTTAAAGGATAGTATCTGCTGGACAGAGTAATCATGATTTACAATTATATGCACTCAGGCTTGAAATGCACCCCATGCTTTCTTGGCCCTTAGGCTTTCTACTGAGTAGTCTGATGTGATTCTGATAAGTTTACCTTTATAAATAGCTTGGCAGTGTTCTCTTGTAGCTTTTAATAATTAACATCATCGTCTTGTTATGTCCACAGATTAAAACTATGCAGCCAGTTATTGTTTAGGTGAGCATATGAAGTTGGAATGTACCGTGTCGTCATCTTCAGACACGTGCTATCATATTCTGTCCTTATTCATTCTTCCTCCCTACTGTGGTCTCCTCTTCCTCACAATCGTCTCCAGCTGCTTAACTTCCTCCAGTTAGCTCAAGCTTTCTTCCTAGTACATGTATTTCATTGCCCTATTTTTCACCTCTTCCTTCCCCACTTATGACCCTCTTTATAGATTTTGGGGGTTTTGTTTTGTTCAAGACAGAGTTTCTCTGTGTACCCCAGGCTGTCCAGGAACTCACTCTGTAGCCCAGGCTAGCCTCAAACACAGAGATCTACCTGCCATTGTCTTCTAAGATTAAAAATGTGCTGGGTTTAAAGATATGCACCACTACTGCCTGGTGATCCTCTTTGTAGTTTTATACCTACATATATATAAAATATATACATATAAAAACATACATATACAAAAATACATAATTATATAAATTTTGATTTACATTTTTCTTTTTTTTTTTTTTTTAGGTTTTCAAAACAGTATTTCTCCGTGTAGCCCCAGCTGTGCTGGACCTCACTCTGCGTACCACCACTGCTCAGCTAAATCAAAGTTTTTTGTTTACATTTTAAATTCTCCTCTCATTTAATACATCTTGACCACAGCATCCTCTCCCTTCATTCATGCCAGTTCCCATCACCTCCCCTCTCCCCAGATCCATTGCTCTCCTATTTCCTTTCAGAAAGACTCATTTATTTTATGTGTATTTTGCTTGCATGTACGTATGTGCATAAGTACCTAGTGGTGACAGAGTAAGGAAGAGGGCAAAAGATTTCATAAAACTGGAGTTGCAGTTATAAGATATCCTGCAAGTACTGGGAATCACACCTAGTGCTCATAAAGAGCTACAGTTGCTCTTTACCACTGAACCATCTATACAAAACTTTAAATCTAAGTTTGTGGAGTCATTAGGTTCTTGTTTTTCCCTTCCCTCTGATCCTATCCTTATTTGATCAGTCATGAAGTGATGACAACTCCATCTCCAATACCTGGTACATATAGAAAGAATTCTGTCTCTATGGCTATTACCTTACTCTAGGCTACCTTCATCTCTTACCTACACTAGACCCTCAGCTCATCTTTCAGTTCCACTGATTCTTTATGGAACAGCCAGAAAGATCTTTAAAAATTCCCATCAGTGGCTAGGGAAGTGGCTTTGACTTGACATGAAGCAAACAAACTGGAGTTTGGAACTCCGGAACTCAGGTAAATGCCAGGTAGGCATGGTGGCCCACCAATAATCCCAGGCCTGTGGAAGTGGAGAAAAGGGGTCCCCAGAGAAAGGTGGCTAGTGCAATTAGCCTCATCAGCCAACTCTGGGTGTCAATAAAAGGTCCTACCTCAAAGACTAAAGTAGAAGAGCAATAAAGGAAGATTCCTGATGTCAATACACAGACAGACAGACAGACAGACAGACAGACACACACACACACACACACACACACACACACACACACACACACGAATAAAAGAAAATAAGAATTGTAACAGTTTATACTACCTGTTGGTCATTACTAACCAGTACTTCCAACTGAAATGAGTCTAATGGTGAGTTCTGCTTTAAAAGCCTAACACTGTCTAACTAACTACCTCCTCAAAATTAACTCCTCCAATAACATGTTCCTTTATTCACTGGGTTCCAATTCCTTGGGTCTTTTGGGTCTTTGCCACATAGTTTCATTTCCACTTCAGGGCCTTCTTATCTGCTATTCATTCTTAGAATATCCTCATCTCAGTTTTGCACAGCCATCATAGCTAAGAGATCACTCTCCATTGTCATTACTTTTAAACATACCACCGTGTGTGTGTGTGTGTGTGTGTGTGTGTGTGTGTGTGTCTGTCTGTCTGTCTGTCTAATAGTATCTAATCATATATAAAAATTATATTGTAGATATGTTTACATAAACACACACATATAAAATAACTGCGGAGAGCAAAATTAAGTAAAAAAAAAACAAGACAGAAATATACATGTTATCATTAAAAAGTTAAGTACAGGGATATATAAATCTTCTCAGACTCTTTCAAACGTTCCTTCAAACCCAGTAATACAGGTAACCACTGATTTCCATAACTGTGGTAGCTATGTAAAATAGACAGGAATTGTAGTCACTGATTATTGACAGTGAGTATGGTGATTTGGTCCACTGGAAAACTGTAAGAAGTGAATAACAGATGGTAATGGAGAAGACATTGCCACTGTTAGGTAATCAGCAGTAGGACTGAAAAGGAGCCATATGCCTGAACTCACTAAAGGTTCACCTTTACTCTGATTTAAGAAATGCTCAAAAGTGCTCAAACATGCAATTTGGTAGATATTTTAAACGTAGTATAATTGTCATGAAGACTGTATAGTATTTTGTATACTGGTGATTATTAAAACTGGTGATTATTAAAGTATAGTATTTAATTTTCCCCAGCAACATCAAAAATAATAAAGATACACAGTAATGCCTAATTAAGTTAATGAATCAAATTTACTGGGTTGCTGTGAATTCAAGGTCAATCTGAGCTACACAGTGAAAGTATCAAAAATTAAAAGTCATTGACATTGTTATATTTTGTTGTTTGTTTTTCAAGACAGAGTTTCTCTGGGTAACAGCCCTAGATGTCCTGGAACTTGCTTTGTAGATCAGACTGGCCTCAAACTCAGAGACTCGACTGTCTCTGCCTCCCAAATGCTGGGATTAAAATGTGCTGTGTGTCACCAATCCCCTGCTACATTGCTATATGTTAATAAGGAATTATAGGAAATAGAATCTTTTTTTTTTTTTAACAAACTTTATTTTATTTATTTGCCTTGGTGTTTGCCTGGAACTGGAACTACAGACAGTTGTTAGCTGCCATATGGGTGCTGGGAATCGAACCCCGGTCCTCTGGAAGAGCAGACGGTGCTCTTAACCACTGAGCCATCTCTCCAGCCCCTAGGAAATAGAATCTTAAAGAGCAATTGTATTTGTAAGAGCTACACAAGAAAAAAGAATTTAGCCAGAAGTGAAAGATCTCTATAAGAAAAATAATCTATAAAACATTAATAAAAAATTTGACAAGAATAAAAAGGAAAAGATACTTTACATTAAAGATCATAAAGTACATAAAAGATACCTGTACATTAAGGGAAAAACCATTGTTAAAGTGCCTACATTAGCCAAATTATTGTACAGACTCATTGCAATCTTTCTCAAGTTACCAATGATATTCTTTACAGAACTAGAAACAAAGTGTAAAGTTTATAGAGAAGCACAAAAGACCCCAAATATCTAAATCAATTTTCAAGGAAAAAAAAAACCTGGAAGGTTCATAATGCTTGATTTCACATGTGCCAGAGAGCCATGGAACACAAAATAGCAGGCTACTGCCATATAAACAGATGAACAGTGCTATGAAAATTAGGCATCCACAGGCAGAATAATGAAACTAAATTCTTATCTCTTACCAGTTCCAAAAATCAACTTACAATGGATGAAATAAAAGTGTAAGGGTACAATTTATAGACCCACAGAAGGAAATGCATTAGAGTGGGCAAAGTTTTTGTTGTTATTTTGTTTTCAACAAGGATCCCCAATCACAGTAGTTTAAAAGTAGATAAATATGATTACATCAAGGTAAGGACCTTCTGTACAACAATAACACAATCAATAAAATACAGAAAAAAGCCTACAGAAAGGGATAAAATATTTCAATATGTATATCTAACAAAGGACTGATGCAGAATATACAAGGAGCTACGAAAACTGAATAGCAAAAATTGACAATTAAAAAGTGAACAATAGACTCGTATTAAGTTGCTTTTTTTCCTATGACAAAACATCTGATCAAAGTTGATTGAGGAAGGAGAGATTTCTTCTGGCTCCCAATTTGAGGGGATGGTTGCTCGTGGAAAGGAAGGCACAGTGACAGGAATATGTCACAGCCAGTCACTACATTTGCAGTCAGGAGACAGGGAGAGATGAATGCTTGCTTTACTCTTTGAATTCTGTCCAGGATTCTAGTCCATGAAATGAGAATGCCTGTTCAGAGTGGGGCTTCTGACCTCAATTAACCCAATCTAGAAAGTTCCTAACAGATACACAGATACATGATTCTGTACTCTGAAATGTTGTTGACAATCAGTATGAACCACAAGTCCACACCATCTCCTGTCAACTGGACACCCAAACATCACTGTTAAATGATTAACTCTCCATCCTTTGTCTCCACAGACTCATGACCACCTGTAGATGTGCAATCTGGTCAACTTGCAACATCCTCCTAGTCTTTAAACGTTCTAAGTATAGAATTCTGAAACTCAGGCAATCTCTTAGAAAGGCACAAAGGTCCTTCTAACATCAGAGTAAACGCTCTATTCCAAATGGGAGGAATAGGGACATAACAAGGAAAGATGAGACCAAAGCAATACTAAACCACAACAGGAAAACCACTAAATCCTTTATTTAGTTCCATATCCACCATTTGGGCCTTGTGATAGAAATCATCGAGGCCCCAAATAGCTAGAGTAGACCCTTCCATACAGCTCTTCCAGTATGTAGTGTACATATCCTGTTTTTTTGGTCTGATTCCACTCCATGAGTGTATACAATAGAGTATAAGTTATGACATGTCATGATGACATGACAAAGAACAGTGGGGAGAGGCTATAAATACAACTAGCAAAAAAATAACTATAATCAACACATACTATTCAACAACAATTTTAAGTATTAATGACCTCAATTCTCCAATCAAAAGGCACACGTTAGCTAAATGGATTCAGAAACAAAATTCCATCTTTTTGTTGTTGACAAGAAATTCATCTTAGTTTTAATGATAGATACCACCTTAATACAAAAGAATGAAAAAATATTTAAACATAAGTGGGACCAGGAAAGAAGCAGCTGCCATTCTAATATCAAACAAAACAGACTTCAACCTAAAACTAAGAAGAAAAAAAGAGCACTTAATTGCAATAAAGAGGAAAATTACTAAAAACTCAATATAATTTTAAATAAATATGCACCCAAGTCTGTGTGCCGAATTTTATAAAATGTATACTACCAGGATTAAAAACAAACAAGGCTAACCCAATAATAGTGGTGATTTCAATGCCTCACTCTCTCAAAAATAAAACAAAACAGAGAAACTTCAGAAATAAATAACATGATACAGTAACAGATATCTACTCAGATTCTACCTGAATATCAAACAATACACATTCACTAAGCAGTCAATGGAAGCTTCTCTAAAATCTACCACATCTTCAGTATGAAATGAAATTTTTAAAATTCAAATACCTTCTGACCACAATGGCAAAACCTTTTCCTTTTTTTCTTTTCTTTCTTTCTTTTCTTCCTTTTGGTTTTCAAAACAGAGTTTCTCTGTGTAACAGCCTTCAATGTCCTAAAACTCGCTCTGTAGACCAGGCTGACCTCAAACTCACAGAAATCTGCCTGGAGAGATAGATGGCTCAGCAGTTAAGAGCACTGTCTGCTCTTCCAGAGGACCCGGGTTCAATTCCCAGCACCCACATGGCAGCTAACAACTGTCTGTAGTTCCAGTTCCAGGCAAACACCAAGGCAAATAAATAAATAAATAAATAAATAAATAAATAAATAAATAAATAAAGTTTAGAAGAAATCTGCCTCTCAAATACTGGGATTAAAGGCATGCACCACCCACCACTGTCTGGCAAATTAAAAAAAAAACAGCAAAAGAATATCTAGAATGTACACTAATTCACAGACATTAAATAACAGCACACATGAGTCAAAAAATAAAGTGAGAAATATAAAAACTTATTAGAACTAAAGTAAAATGAAAAAAAAATTGACATACCAAAACCTTCAGGACACATTAAAACTAGTTTTATAAGCAAAAAATTTATTGCTCTAAGCTCCTACATTTTAAAAATCAGAACACACAAATAATGAATTAATAATACAACTCGAAAAATTGGCAAAATAAGAACAGACCAAACTGAAATCCAGTAGCTGGCAAGAAATAATAAAAACCAGAGCAGAAAATAATGAAAAAGAAAACAATACAATAAAAATAAGTCAAAAAGCAGATTTGTGCAGAAATAAAATTGGTGAAACTTTGCCCCAACTAACTAAAAGAAGAAATGCCTAAAGAAAGAGAATAAGATATAAACACGAGGAGCTACAGAGATGGCTCAGCGGTTAAGGGCATTGACTGTTGTTCCGGAGGACCTGAGTTCAATTCCCAGCAACCACAAGGCAGCTAACAACTGTCTGTAATTCCAAGATCTAACACCCTTACACAGTTATACATGCAGGCAAAACACCAATTCACATAAAATAAAAGTAAACATTAAAAATAATAAATATAATTTTAAAAATATATAAACAGGAAACATAACAGATACTGTTAGTCAAGGTTCTCTATAGTTCTGTACAGCAACAGAACTTATAAAATGAATATATATATATAGAGAGGGGAGATTTATTAGAATGACTTACAGGCTACCTATGAATGGATGAGCCAAGAATCCAGTATTTGCTCAATCCACCTGGCTGGATGTCTCAGCTGGCCTTCGGTACATGCTAGAATCCCTAAGAAGTAGACTCTAATGCCAGTGGAGGAATAGACTTGCTAGGGAGGTGAGAACGAGCAGGCAAGGAGCAACAAGGCAGGAGAAGAAAACTAAGGAGATATAAACATGGACAAAAGAAAATCAAATTATTCCTATTTGCAAATGATATGCTATTATACATAAGACGTTCCAACATTTCTACCAGAAAACTTTTAGAAATAATCAACAATTTCAGCAAAGTGCTAGATACAAAATCAACTTAAAAAAAAGTAGAGTTCCTATATACCAACAAGAAAGGACTCCATTTACAATAGCTACAAAATGAAAACTGAAAGAATGGATAAAGGTAAGGTGGTACATATATGTAATGAAGTGCTATTCAGCTGTAAGGAAAAATGAAATCATGATTTTTTTTCAGGAAAATGTACAGAAATAGGAAATAATATACTGAATCAGATAACTCAGACTGAGAAAGACAAACACCAAGTTTTCTCTCATCTAAGGTTCCTAGTTCCAAACCCTCAGATGAGGGTTTATATAACCTAGTGTAACTGTATAAACTACGAAAGTAAGAGAGACTGGGGGCAGACTAGAAAGGGGAATGGAGAGATACAACTGATATGCTGGAGGATACCAGAAAGCAGGGAGGAAAATTTTAATTGGGGAGCAGGTGGAATATTAAGAGGAGATATGAGGAATAAATAACACTAAGGATGTTTGTAAATGCCTTAAGACATCATATTACATTCATCTATTATTACATATAATACCCTCACACATATACATTATAATATATGTCATATATTATAATATATATGCTTTAGGCAATTATAAGGTTGGTCACATATAACTTTTGTTGTATTGAATCATGTTACTTCTATACTTAAGTCTCTTCATGACTTTTATCATAAAGAGATACTGATTTTTGCAAAATTCCTTTTTAGAGGGAATCATGAGATTTGTGACACTGTTTGTATTTTTGTTCTATTATTGACTTCATGTCTCTTAAATATCTCCCAACATACCATCTGAATTCCTTTGTTTCTTTTACTAGTTTTTTAACAAATTTAGTAATTTACAAAACATTACTCCTATGAATTCCAGTTTTTTCACTCACTCATCTTTTGTTGTGTGGTTATACAGCTCATCAATATATCTGTAGACATCACTTTCCCCAAATTATCTGCTTAGATTTTTTTTTAACTTATTCTTTGATTGGATACTGAAAGTGTCTATGTTAAATTCTTGTCCTATTCTTCTGACAAATTTCTCTGGGTATAGAGTATTGAACATGGAGAAGATCTCAGTCAGAACCAACAGAAGACACATATGCACACGAAGCATTCCAAGAGGCTGCCACAAAAGTTAAATAATGACAATTTTCTGGAAATGGGTCTTTAAAGAACTGACAGCCCTATTCTTCCCTTGGTAGTGGTTGCCAGATTTCTGCTTTCACTGAATGCAGCTGGAGAAGAGAAATAGGAATGGGATGAATTATAATTATTAACTCACAGCTCTTACCAAAAGACTTTTTTTCTTAAATAAATGCTCCATGAGCCTGCATGAGACCGACCTAGGACTTCTACATATGTGAGACAGTTATATAGCTTAGTCTATTTGTGGGACTCCTAGCAATGGGATCAGGGACTATTCCTAATCCTTTGACTGGCTTCTAGGAAGCTATTCCTCATACTGGGTCACCTTGTCCAACCTTTATATAGGGGGAGTTGCTTGGTACCACAACGTGATATGCTGTGCTTTGTTGACGCCCTTGGGAGGCCTGCCCCTTTTGGAACAGAAACAGAGAAGGAGTGGATCGGAGGGACAGAGGGGAAGTTGGAGGAGGGAATGGGAAAGAAAGGAGGGGACAGTTCACTTGGATGTAAAATAAATTAATATTTTAAAATGTCCCATGGATTAAGCCTCAGGCTAATTCCCAATATACTAAAAAACATCTATTACGACTTCTTAGTCCAGTATTCTCAATTTTCTTATATATGAGACATTCTATACAGATCTCTGGGACCTCAATAACCCAATTCTTAACATCCTGAATAGGCCACAAATGTGGATGTTGAGGACTATTCTGAAGATGTACAAGGTATTTACTTAGCCATTCTCAGTGCCATAAATTCAGGTGCATATATGATGTTGGATTCCATACTTCCATTAGAAAATATCTCTTACCTACTCAGCTATTACAGGGAAAGCTGAACACAAAGAAAATATATGTGTAGCAATCTTATTTGTATTTCTACCCTTGATAAGCCATGCTTATGATTCTTATCCTCTGTATAGTTATTGTTAACTCTTCCGCATTTTAAATTCTTTTTACTGTTTTTTTTGATAAATACAAAATAAAGAAGGAAAAAAAGAAAAAAAAGAAAATATTTCAAAACTTTGTAATTATGAAGATGAAACTCAATTGTGCAGTTTCTGCCATTTAACTGACAAAAATGTAGAGAACTCATTCTTTACACATCAGTAAAGCCACATGAGAAATGTATGTATGTGGGAGTGTTGACTGAACATGTGAGTAACCCGTGGAACAATTCAATTCCTTTATATATACACAAGAGAAATGAGTGTGCATGCAAAAAAACCATTCTATTAAAATACAAAATCGGGAGGGGGAAAAGACCTTGAATAAGGATATACAGGGATGGAAAAAAAAATTCAGAGGGAAAGATGAACACAAAGAAAATATAGGTGTAGCAATCTTATTTGTATTTCCACCCTTGATAAGCCATGCTTATGATTCTTATCCTTTGTATAGTTATTGTTAACCCTTCCACATTTTAAATTCTTTTTTTTACTGTGTTTTTTTTTGATAAATACAAAATAAAGAAGGAAAAAAAAATCATACAGCATCATTAATAACCAAGGCTGTACATAGCTCACATATCCATGAAATGTGCAATAGTAACTAAATTATGCTATAGATGTACAATGAAAATTTATAATATAAAATAAATACAATGCAATATTATAAACCAATATAAAAGAAGCAAACCACTGTTATAAACAACAGCACCAATAAATCATATAAACTTGAGACAAATAAGCTAAACATAAATGAGTGTATACCATATGCTTCCATTTAGATGATATATATATAAACAGACAGTACTAATATATGATGCTAGAAATCTACAGAGTGGTTTCCTTTGGGATACAGGATCTAATAGAGGGCAGTGGGGACTTTTGACAGGCCAGTCATTTTCTGTTTTGTCTGATGTGGTTTATAGACAGATGTTCAGTTTAGGAAATTCAATAGAGCAGTGCATGTTTCTGTACTCTCACTTTCTTTTACAAAAATAAAAAAAAAATTGGCAAACCAGACTAGCCCTATATAGTCTGCCTCCAGAAAGGAGGTGTTTGGGACAAAGGAAACAGTATGTCCAAGGGTACTGTGATATGGAAAAGTACCCTGTGCTCTTGGAATGGTGACTGATTCAGTGGAGCTGGAGCTCAGTTATGTTTACAGGTAAGAGATATGAGGTAGAGAAGATCTTTTATTGCTGAAATAGAGTAAATGTGTTTAATAAAGTAAAATACTAATTCATATATTTATTAACATAGGCTATAACATTAACATAGCTTAACATTCTAAAACACTATATCATATATACTCTAGGACAAAATGTCTGCAGTCAAATACTATACCTATACACTAGAGCTGTTCTTCATTTGCTACCTGTACCATTCTATTCCATTGTCCAAGGTAAAAATTTAGCAGTCACCTTCACTTCCTCCTTGCCCACAACCAATCAACTACTCAACTTGGTTGATATCATCTTGCTTCATTTGTGCCTTCCATTGGTGTCTACTATCATAGCTTAGGCTCTACATTTTTCACTTTGGCAATCAATCATAAACACCCCTACTACTATTACTGTTTTCTCTCTACCTCGCTCTCCTATTCTACACATGTGCCACAATGATATAGCATAATGCTTCAAAAGACCAAAATCTTTAACATACTCTATACTACCATTCACAATATTTCAGATCTGCTTATTACTGTCTTCTTTAAATAAAGCCCCATTTATATAATTTAAAATAGCACCTTCAGCTGAAAATGTGAAGATTTAAATCATCTTTAAAATTCTAGCTAGAGGGTTCCTAGACCAAGTTCTAGGCAAGTCGCTAGGATGAGGACCCAAGCTCTACCACAGCAACATCCTCAAAGGTTCTGGACACTCCTTGTAGCCCAAGGTGCATTTCTGTATATCTAGTAGCATTGCATCAGACTTCGGAAAGGCCTTTATACGTTCATCTCTCAGGCTGGTGCAGGAATCTCAATTTTACTTTGCTTGTTGACTCCATGTAGATGGTTATAAACCACCACATGCTCCCAATTGCTGCCTTCTGCCCTGACAAGTGACCCAAAGTGATGGAGTCACTAGGTCAGAGATGTGACCTCCAAATGGTGAGCTAACCTATTCTAAGACATTCTAACTCAGTGACATCAAAATTTTTTTATAATAAAAAAAAACTAACTAATATTCTCATGGTCACTTATGCTTTAATTATTATAAAGAACATCTTTATACCCAAGGTTATAATCTGTTTACTCAAGAATCTTACATGGAGTAAATAGTTTTATATTTTGCATTAAATTCTATTATTTATTGTGGCATAAGTTGTGAATAAAATAGCCATATTAACATCAAAAAATTCTAGTTAGAGTTTGAGTGCTAAGAATAGGAATGCTCAGCCCTAAACCAGACATCCAGTTAACCTCCACCTAAGAAGCCTCAGGGAACATCCCAGAAGAGGAAGCAGAAAGAAAGCAAAAGCCAGAGAACAAGGCAAGAGTGAAGGGAAATGCGTCACAAGCTCACAGCAGCTGTGGTTTCTACACAAGATTAACCCAAAGTTCCTGAATATACAGGTAGACAATCTCTAGGCCCCATTCCTTATTGGGGCTATTGTAGGCAATGGATAGTTGCTGGGGGAGGGGTAGAACTCATTCTTTTTACTTTTTAAGGTTTATTTATTATACATACAGTGTTCTGCCTGCATGTTATAAGAAGGCACCAGATTTCATTACAGATGATTGTAAGCCATCATGTGGTTGCTGGGAAATGAACTCAGGACCTCTGAGCCATCTCTCCAGTCCCAGAACTCATTCTTTTGTAAAGATGTGGCTACTGGTAGATTGCCCATAATCCAGGGGGTGGCTCTGCATCCATATACATATGGACAGCACTACCTGGAGTTAGTGGATAATTTTTAAAAAGACATGAAGTTCAAGGGGGAGATGGAGGAAGTTGGAGGAAAGAAAAGAGGGTGGATATGATCATATTTTATCTCATATATACACATGAAACTCTCAAAATTAAGAAAAATATAATTCTACTTTAGAAATCTCTTATTTAGTGCTTGTAGAATTTTAGAATGACAGACTGTGTCAAAAAAATATGACAGATGAATGTCAATCAAGATAGCCCAATAACCTTAAAAATTGACAGTCAATGAGCAATTTGCTGGGAAAGCAATACATTTCATACCTAGATGTGATTAGTACTCTCTCTGAAATAAAAAAAATGCAAAATATCATCCATGGATTTATTAAAGATACAATCTCCAAGAGAAATCCAGGGAAGGAGCTATGAGAGCAGCAGAGCCTATTTGACAAGATGGACATCCATGGATATGGTACTAGCCATGAACATAAAGCACAAGACTTTCCTGGGTGACATAAAGACCATAATGGAGACTAAGAAAAATGACCAGTTAGAGTTTCTTTTGCTCAACAGCCATGTAGACCACATCCAGATCCCCCAAACTGTGGTACACTCTACAGAGCTCAATGACCACACCAGCCACTGGAGCTGTTAACACCAGTGGACTGATCACATTATGGCAAAATTCATCCAGCAGAGAGACTGGGAACTGTCCAGGCCCTTATGCAACAAGTATATTATCTACATGGAGAGGTGTCAGGTGGCTTTCACGAGTACATCATACACATGAAATTGAGGATGAGGGAAGATTCCATCCACCCAGGTGCTCAGGTATCTTGGACATACCAGAAGAAAACTAGTACTAGCATTATAGTCTTATTTATCAGAGTCCTTAGCAATCACTCTTGGAGGAGCAAGGCTAGCACCACACAGTAAATTCCAGCCTGAGCTGACTTTAAAGAAGGAGGAAAAGGAAAATGCACTGAAAGGTCAGGATTGCCCCCCCCCCCCGGGGCTGGCAAAAATAGCCCTTACTCCAGAAAAGATCATTGTCTCAGCTGAGAAACTATCCAAGGTTAAAGGCTATGACTGTAGTGATAAAGGTAGCAGAGAATTTAAGGAAGGAGGAGACTGCAGGCTGTGGCCGCTCCTCCAGTGGAAGGCTCCTTCTGCCTAATTTGAAAATCCCATACATACCAGAAGAAGCTACAGGCCTCTTGGGGGTCCATTTCATGAAGCTTCCAAGCAACTGTCTAATTGACTGTCTCAAGGCCCCTGCTTTGCCTGCTTTCAAACGTCAAGTGATTAACAGATGACCTAAAACCTACATCCTTCATCCTCAGGCTATCTCTACTCCCTACTCCCTCAGTCTACCACTGACCTCTTTCCCTGATACCTCAAGGCCCTAGGCTAGCCTAAGAATAACGAAAGCGGAAAAGTAGAAAAAAAATATATCAGGGGCAAATGTTATATACTATTTTTCTAAGGTAGCTAATGAAAAGACACCCAAGCCTACCATTTTTACCATATGCATGGTTGTAAGATAATTCCTCCTAAATACAGACCTACAGATTCCTACCACTTGCAAATTGTATATGTATAATAAGACAAGCCCATAGGGTCAAGAAAATTGGCTCAAACCAGGTGCCAAGGCACGAACATAATGTACATCCTCATGAGGTAATGGGCAAGCTAATTATGAGCCTGTCTTACTACATATATGTACATACATGACATACACCACCTCCTCTCTCTTTTCCTCATTTCTCTATCTTGTATTTATCTTAAGATGTATATACAATATAGATATACACACATATGTGGTAACATACTGTATATTTAATAAAACTGGCCTGGAATATCAGAGGACAGAGCCATCTCTCCAGCCTTTTTTGTTGTTGTTGTTGTTTATTTGAGACAGGGTTTTCTGTGTAATACTCCTGGCTGTCCTAGAACTCTCTCTGTAGACCAGACTGGCCTCGAACTTGCAGAGATCACAGAGATCGGTCTGCCTCTGCCTCTTGAGTGCTGAGATTAAAGGTATGTGCCACCACGCCTGGCTGTTAGGCCTTGAACTCACAGAAATCCAGAAAGATAACTGTCTCCTGAGTGATAGAATTAAAAGCATGAGTCACCACTTGGTCATCCCAAGTAATGGGGTTAAAGGCATGGGTCACCACTCTCTGGCCACGGGCTTGACTGTGGTTGATTCTGTCCTCTGATATTCCAGACTAATTTTTATTAAATACACAATATATTACCACTCAATACTATATATTATATGAACTTTCTGTTAGGCAACACCACTTGTCCTATAAAAATGTTCCAATTTCACACTAGACAGCAAAATGATTAATGTTACCCATGTTGAAGAAGAGAGAAAATAAAAAGGAAAAACTTTTTTAGAGTAGAGATCGACTTTGGAAGATGTTAGAATGGTTACTACCAATATTTTGTGTTTATCAATACTTCCAGATTTCTGCAAGTGGTTTAGTTAATAATGTAACATCAATACTGGTATCACTGTATTGGTTCACTACTTGTAACATATACTACACAGTAATGCAAGATGAAACTGTGGTGGAGTTTCAAACTACATAATCAAGTTTTCTGTAAATCCAATTTTTTTCCTTAAAATTGTCTACCAAGAGATCTCCATGGGGAAGCAAGTGTGAGAGACTGCAAATCAGCAGCAAGTGGCTCCAGCGAGGTCAGAGAAAACCCAGGAAGGAGCTTCTCTTCAAATACACTGATCCTTCAAGAACACATGGCTGAATGAGAAAAGAATAGACATAACTAACAGTAAAACCTGGGAGTTGATCATTTTGAAGCACAGCAAGGGGCTTGCCTGAGATCAGTGGGTACCATACCATCAAGGTCACAAGCCCCAATACACACAAAGGCACCATAGAACAGCAAGGGAAGAGCTCCTACAGATCCAAGCTATCCATGAAACCAAGGGCCTTACACACTTCCGTGCATAAAAGTCCATCCTGGCTATGGAAGCTGGGGCCAAAGTGAAATACTGCAAGACCTAGGCAGACTTGCCCCTGAGGTCAGCTAGGGCTTTCATGCTCCTTCCTCTCCCTAACACAGCACAGATCCAGAGGGAGCATCAAAATGGGACCTGAGAACCACTGCTCAACCTAGCACAACTGTGCCAAAAACTCAATCCAAAAGCTTACCATCTCAACTCCACTGGAGCAATAAATAATCAAATCTGCTCTTACAGGTTTGAATTGCAATTTCAAACTGCACCTCCCTCATCAGTACAACTTGCTGCATGAAACATCACAGGGAGGGAAAGAATTCAAAAACGCATTCCACCAAACAATATCGGCTAATATGATCATTGTATTTTATTATACTTTGTCTTACTGTTCGTGTTAATGTTTCATCACGTAAAAGAGTTTTATTTCTTAATTTCATTCTTTTATAAATGTCATAGTGGTTTATATATTACTAGGTTACATTTTTTCATTGTGCTCTGTATTTCTCAAGCCACTATCTACTATTCTTCTCTATTCACATTCTTTCTCCTTCCTACCTCCTTTCCTCTTTCTCTCTTCCCCCCCACTGTCTTAGGGTTCCTATTGCTATGAAGAGACACCACAACCAAGCAACTCTTTTTTTTTACTTTATTTATTTATTTGCCTTGGTGTTTTGCCTGGAACTGGAACTACAGACAGTTGTTAGCTGCCATGTGGATGCTGGGAATCGAACCCGGGTCCTCTGGAAGAGCAGACGGTGCTCTTAACTGCTGAGCCATCTCTCCAGCCCCATGAAGCAACTCTTATAAAGGAAAACATTTCATAGGGGCTGACATACTATTCAGAGGTTTAGTCCATTATAGTGATGGTGGTACACTGGCAGAAATGGTGCTGGAGAAAAAGTTGAGAGTTCTACATCTGGATCTGAAGGCATGGAAAAAGAGTAATACTGGGCCTGGCCTGGGCTTCTGAAACCCCGAAATGCACCCCAAATAACACACTTCTTCAACAGAGTCGGTCCTACACTAACAAGGCCACACCTCCTACTAATACTGCTGCCTATGAGCCCATTGGGGCCATTTGCATTCAAACTGCCACACCTACCGTCCTCCTCTCTTTACTTCTTAACTATAATCCACAGCTTCAATCATCCCTAAAAATCCATGGGCCTTAACAGAACCACAAATTTCCCCTCCCACCAGATATTCTTCCTACCTTCATTTTTTCACAGTTGTTATAATGTTAATTCTTACCACTATCCACCACTATCCTGTTTACTTCTCTTTGGCTCCTAATATTTTAAATGATAATAATTAATATTACTATTTATATTATTATTATGTATATAAGTGATGTACGGAAAGGGTGCACATGCCATGGTATACACATGGAAGCCAGAGGACATCTTTATGGAGACAGTTAGTTCTCTTCTTCTTCCTTTACGAACATTACAAGGATTAAACTCAGCTCACTGTGCACTTCACACATCTTGCTGGTTCTTCTTTATCTTAGTAATTTATAGCCTTGTCTAATATTCTATCCTTCCACTCCACGGCTATTAAAGTTAAAAGAAGCAGTGTTGAGTACTGGCTAGCACATTTGTGTGGTGGCCCTATTCATTAGAATGATTGTCCTATAGTTAATTTGACTCTCTGGGAGTAGTACACTAGGGACCCTAAATATGGACTGAATGACAAACTTTGGAACACTTCAACTTTACCATAACCTCACACTACTCAGATACTGTAAATACTTCAAACGAAAGAATACAGCTAATTTAAAACTCCAAGCAAAGAAAGCCCACACACTGGGGCTGGAGAGATGGCTCAGCGGTTAAGAGCACCATCTGCTCTTCCAGAGGACCCGGGTTCGATTCCCAGCACCCACATGGCAGCTAACAACTGTCTGTAGTTCCAGTTCCAAGCAAACACCAAGGCAAATAAATAAATAAAGTTTTAAAAAAAAAAAAGAAAGCCCACACACGTGTAAATCCCAATACACTAACAAAGATTTTTAAAAAAATCAAGGCTGTATGACACACACTCCTGAAAAATATCAATTCCATGTTAATGGCTCCTAAATAAAATAAAATCTCAAAGAATTTAAAAGAATAATTAGGAAAATTTCGTAAAATTAAGAGGATACAAATGAGGCTAGAGAGATGGTTCAGTGGTTAAGAGCACTGACTGCACTTCTAGAGGACATGAGTTCAATTCCTAGCATCCAACTGGCAGCTAGCAACTGTCTGTAATTCCAAGATCTGACATCCTTACACAGTTATACATGCAGGCAAAACACCAATTCACATAAAATAAAAATATATTTTAAAAAAAGAGGATACAAATGAACTCTTAAAGAAATCAAAGAGAATACAAATTAACAACTGGCTTTAGAAAATTAATATATGCTATGAAACATGATTCAATATCAATAAAATGCTAAAACAAATACAATTTAAAATTTAAAGATGCAAACTCAGTACGTCT
>PVIH01004228.1:116358-144554 GCA_004025045.1 Sigmodon hispidus
AAAAAAAAAAAAAAAAAAAAAAAAAAAAAAAAAAAAAAAAAAAAAAAAAAAAAAAAAAAAAAAAAAAAAAAAAAAAAAAAAAAAAAAAAAAAAAAAAAAAAAAAAAAAAAAAAAAAAAAAAAAAAAAAAAAAAAAAAAAAAAAAAAAAAAAAAAAAAAAAAAAAAAAAAAAAAAAAAAAAAAAAAAAAAAAAACTCAGCAGAAAGCCTTACCACTAGAATGGTTCAAGAAAAGACAAAATATCAGAAACGGAGGACAAGATACATGACAAAGCCAAAATAATGTGAACAGAACATATGAATTCTGAAGGACACCTTTCAAAGATCAAATTTACCAATCTTGGAAATGAGAGAACATCAGACGAGAGACATAAACAATGTATATTCTCCAGGCAGTGATGGTACACACTTTAATTACAACAATTGGGAGGCACAGGCAGGTAGATCTCTGAGTTCGAGGACAGCCTAGTCTACAGAGTGAGTTCCAGAACAGGCTCCAGAGCTACATCAAAATATATATATATATATATATATATATATATATATATATATATATATATATATATATATATATATATTTCAATTAAACAGAACACAAAATATCCCAAATATAATGCAAAAGATGATAATCTAGACTCAAGAGGCATTTAGAACACCACACAAGACCAGAAAACAACCTCCTGACCCCATGTTACTATTAAAACATTAGATACACAAAACAAAGAAGCAGCACTGACAGGGCAAAAGGGAAGTGCGAAGTCATACATAAAAGCAAACACCTCAGAATTAGAGCAAATTTCTCAACAAAAAACCATAAAAGTCATGAGAACATAAAATGATGTGTTCCAAGGGCTAAAAGAAAATAATGGCCAATTTAGATTACTACCTCCAAGCAAAACTAATTGACATCCACTTGCAAGAAAAAATGACTTCTCTCCAATGGAGTCTCACTGAGTACATTAACTATACTTAAGGCCAGCCCCATGCCCAGCAATAGATAGATGGCCAACACAAAACAAACTCAATGGTATTTCTTGTGGACTTTTTATTTCATTGCTTTGATTGGGCATTTTTTACCTTACTGTTTTTTTTGCTTGTATATTATGTTTTCAATTTTGTATTTTTTATGCATGTATACGTGTTTCTTGTGTCTTTTTCTTTATTTCTTTCATTTTTTTTAGAAAAAGGGCATGGAGTTGGGTAGGTGGGGAAGTGGGGAGGATCTGGGAAGAGCTAGGGGAGAAGAAATCATAATCAGAATATATCATGAAGGAAATATTTTCTATTAAAATATATATTAAAATGGTCATTTCCGCTGGAGAGATGGCTCAGAGGTTAAGAGCACTGACTGTTCTTCCAGAGGTCCTGAGTTCAATTCCCAGCAACCACAGGGTGGCTCACAACCATCTAAAATGGTCATTTCCTATGGTTCAGTTGTCTCTTTACATATAGATAACATATACATAGATAATAAAGTGATATACTGCATATGTATTTAAATTTGTATGTAAACAAATCATTTCATGGTTTCTTTTTCTCCTAGAGACTTAGATAATATAAGTTTCTATGAATATCAAACCACTAAATTTGGTCTAACTATCATAATTAAGCTTTAATTACTTGTTGCATTTTCCTTCTGCAATTTTTGATCTTAACAATCAATTTAAGAGGACTTAGAATCAACATACAAGACTCTGTCAAGCCATTTTGGGGAAAGCTACCTGTGCGGGGAAGAGACACCTTAATGAAAAGTCTGAGGGAGAAACAGTTGACTTTCTGAAAGTTCTTCTTCATGAATGCATGAAAAAGTAACTGCTACTGCCATCTTCTGCTGCTGTGGGAGCTCAGCTTCTCTGACCTTCTGATGTGAACTGTGATCTCCAGCACCTTTCCAAGGAGCTTCCAAGACTCCTCAGTCTGCAGACAGCATGGGACTATTCAACCTATCATGCAAAACAATCTACTTAATTTTAACACATATCATATATATTATATACACATGTATGTTCTATTGCTACAGAACTCTATCTAAATACAGCTTTCCATCCAACACACATACTCATGCATATATACAAGAGTGAACTCAAAGCCTTTAGCATCACAGCAAGCAAAAGCTGTGTCAAAGATGGGTTCAATTCTCTCCTCTAAGTAGCGCATTTCTACTTGCAGTTAATAATGTGGAAATTAAAATTAAGAAAGGCAAATAAACAGTTCAAAATCTATTTTTCGGACAGAATGATAATAGCAGGGAAAGGGGCAAAGCAAAAACGCAAATAGAATTCTATTCTTTCACTCAAAATGAACACTATTTTCACTTTTTTAAGATTTATTTATTATGTATACAGTATACAGAAAAGGGTACCAGATGTCATCATACATGGTTGTGAGCCACCATGTGGTTGCTGGGAATTGAACTCAGGACCTCTGGAAGAACAATCAGTGCACTCAACCTCTGAGCCATCTCTCCAGCCCCAATAAACTAAATCTAGATTCCTTACACTGTTCTTTGGGGGCAGTTTTCACTTTTGTTAGTTGTTAAAAGAAAAAAATCTTGCTGTGATTGCAGAGATGGCTCACAGGTTAAAGAACTAGTTGTTCTCCCAAAGTATCTAGGTTTGATTCCCAGCACCCATATTCATCCACACAAAAGAAATAAACAAATTCTCTTGTTTTTATTGGAAACTTAAGAGAGAAATAAATAATCAATATCTAACTCTTGGAGAAGCAGCAATTCTACTTAAGCTTATCACAGTAATGCTGATTAAGTGGCATACACCTACCACCTCAGCACTACTCTGTAAGGTGAGGCAAGAGGCTGGCAAATTTGAGGCCACCTTGCCTTATATGGTAGTATCTAGTTTGGCCTAGGCTATAAAAATCCAGTTCCTATAAGAACTTCAACAACTATGACACTTACATTCACTAATACCTCTAAAAATTCAACCCCCCACTAGTAAATATACACCAATATAAATCATATATCATTACCAACATTACCCCATAGACCATTGAGGAGCAACTTGCTTATTTTTCATTTGGGAATAATCATGACTATAGCCCAACATTCTGGCTAATGTCACTCTCAGATCCATAGATGAACGCTACACTGCTTGACCTTATCCTCTTCCTTATACTAGTCCCATACACATCCTTCTTTTTGTCCAAAATGCTTACTGTGTCCTTTGCTTTCTCCAGAGCAGAATGAATGTTTTCGTTGCTGGCCAGTAGCTTCAAACAGGGCAAGGAATGGGGCTCGATTCTGGCTTACTGCCATTATAATTAGAAATCTACTCTGACCTCCATGATACCATCTACAGAGGAAGTTCACCAGTGACACAGCCTGGTTGTCTGCAAGCTTGGTAGGTCCACGACTAGCTCTATCTGCTTCAGTGTTGGAGAAAAATAATAACAAATGAAAATTTATTCTTAGGAGTCCTGCTGCTATTTCTTTGAGCACAGACTCTGTGACTGGGAATATTGAATAGACTTCTAGACTAGGCACTGTTGTATTTCCCAGAATAGAAGGCCGATTCTCAATGTCAGTTACAGCAACTTCTATAATGATCCCAAAGAGCTAATCAACTGTGAAGTATTCCATTGTGAAAAGATTTCCTTTATAATATATCCCTATGACGTTTCATTTAAATGTATATTTCTATAACAACTATGAAAATAAACTTATAAAGTAACTAACACAGTAAAAGAGATTTGACAGTCCAAATATATCCTTACACAACAGAAAAACCCAAGAAACCTGACTTGAATCCTAGTCTCACACTAACCAATGGTGTAAAAGTAGGAAGGTTTGCATTGAGTAAAGTGGAGAGAGCACTGACTGTTCTTCTGGAGGACCTGAGTTCGATTCCCAGCACCACATGGCAGCTAACAACTGTCTGTAATTCCAAGATCTGACACCCTTACACAGTTATACATGCAGGCAAAACACCAATTCACATAAAATAAAAATAAACTTAAAAAATGGTAGACCTCAGAGCCACTATAATCATATGCACAAGTTCATGACTTGCTTTATGCCTTCATTTCCCATCTACAAATGACAATAATAATAGCACATATTTCATAAGTCATAGTTAACATTCATGGCTTAATTAATGTAAGTCACTCATGAGAGTATATAGCTATAATATTAAATGTGAGATTTTGTCATTTCCTGTAATTTTTCATCTACAATAGCAAATGGCATGTTCTATCAGCCCCATGGTCTATTTAACTAAAAAAAAATACTGTGTGTATCACCAGGAATCCTTTCTTTTAAAATCAAATTACAATACAAGAAGATAAATTGGCACTTTTCTCCCAATTTCTATGGCAGCTTCCAGGACTTTAGCTACGATGATGAAAAGTTTAACTGATCCATTCGACAAATGTGTAACAGGTACTCTATCCCACAGACTTTATGTCATACTAACATATCATAATAGATGGATCTATATTAAATTCTTTAAGGAATCTGAATGCTTTCTCCATGATAGCGATCCTAATTTACCCTTCCGTTATTAGTGCATCAAGGCGCTCTTTCCTCTACCAACATTTGGTATCTAGTATATGTTCCTAAAAGCTATTTTAATAGGTATGAGATGGCATCTCACTTTTGTTTTAATTTGATTAGCGCACATTTCGAAATCTTAAATTAAGTGGCCCATCTGCAGCTGTAACTTTGGAAACTACAATCTATGACAGGAAAATAAATAAAACATAGTATAGCTAACAGGAGTATACAGAGAAATGACAGACTTTTATATATTAACATGGCTACATTACAGAAGCCACACTGTGAGTAGAAAAACATGAGGATTAGCATGTGCAACATATTTTCACTTATAAACCTTAACATTATGCATACTCAACTATATGATGCACAGCTGAAGAATACACATATAAGCATGGGAAAGCCTAAGATTAACTATGGCTATAGGTTGAATGTGAAATATCATCTGTGTGTTAGTAGTGGTGTTATTTTAGAAGGTTGTGGAGCCTTCAGGAGATAAAACCTTGGGGAGGAAGTGAGTCAGCCTGTCAGGATGAGGGTGAGGTTTCACAGCCAGGCCCTACTGTTCAATCTTTTCTTCCTAACTGCTGATGCAATGTTACCAGCCTGCCTCTTGCTCCTGAAGCCATGGCAGTGTGCATTCCCCCGGGCTGCATGGTCTTCTTTCCTTAAACCACTTCTTGTCAAGAGTTTGGCCACAAAAAGGAAAAAAGTAACTAACACATACACCAAACCCATCTAATGGCTTCACCATATGCAGCAGGGATGTCACTCTGGAAAAAGCCATATCTGACAAATAAATATTCCCTAAATAATTCTTCTCTCTCACAATCTATTCCTTGGTCAATATTGTTGGGTCTCTTCTTTTTTCTCCTTGAAATACTTTCCATTATCCCAATTGTTAAATGCCTATGCCCAGAACTACTTTCTGGACCCTCATGCCTGTCATCTCAGGACTCAGGAGGCTAGGGAGGAAGGTTTGCCACAAGATTAGGCCAATGTGGGCTACAAAGTGAGTTCCAGGCCACCCTGGAAGCCAGAATGAGCCCCAAGTAAGCAGGAATGGACAAGAGCTTATTCTTCTGAGCTTCTGTGGTTTACATGTGGTATAAATGTGTCCCAGAGCATCATGTCTTTAAAGCTTGACTTCCACCATGGTGATGTTAAGAGGTTGTAGGACCTTTATGATATAGGGTTTTGTGAAAGTTAATTAGGGCAGTGGAGACACAGCTCTTGAAATTCAAGTAGTTCTTTTTTTCCACCCTCCCATAAAATGGTTCTTATGGACCTAAAATAGTTCTCAACAGTAAAAAAGTTTTTTAAAAAATCCTGGTTCTTTCTCCTTGCTCTGGCTTCCTGTCTTTCTGTGTGATGCTTCCCACTCCACGTGCATGAATTACTGTCACTGTAATTCCATTTTCTATGAAGTATTCATCACAGACCAACATATACCAGGAATGCCCTTGAACCTTAACAACGGTAAATTAAAGTACTTTCTTTATAATGTATCTAACCACGAGGACCTGGTAATACCAGAAAGAAAGGCAAGTCTATGTTGGATAAAAATAGAGAGAAGCCTTCATCAGAGCAGCTTCTGCAATGTATTAGTTTAACCCTGAAACAAAGCAGATGCTATAGTTTGCATCTAAAATGTTCCCCTAAGAATTATGTTTGAATACTTGTTCCCTGTCTACAGGCAATGCTGAAAGAATCTGTGGAAGTTCTAAGTAGGGCCTTGCTGGTGAAAGTAGGGTACCAATAGTTGCTTTGAAGAGTTAGAGCCTAGTAATATTTCTAATCCTAGCCTCTTTGCTTCCTGATCTTGCTATCACATGATGTTATCTAACATACTCCAGTGACCATGAACTGAATGAACTGTTCTTGCCACTAAGTATCCCTTCCCATGAACTGTATCCACTGAAACCATAAACCTAAGTCAACTTTTCCTTTCTTATGCTGTTTCTGTTAGGTATGGCACAGTGATGCAAAAGTCACCAATGTAGTGAATGGATTTATTTGTAGACCAACATATACTTTCCTAAGAACATCTTTAGGGGCACCTACAGGTGATCACTAATACTTCACAAATTGTTCTCTATACATAGAGTCATGACTGTCAACATCTTCCATTTCATTCTCAGATCATCTGAACTCTCACCACCCTGGGGCTAGCATGTGTATCATGAACTGGCTCCCCTTCTGTAGCCTTTGTTGCTATTTAGCCAATCAGAAATACCATCAGTCCTGAAAAAGAAGTGATAGTGTTTATTATCCAAGTATAAAACCTGAAAGATAACTGTAGGCTGATTGCAGCATTTGTTCAAAGACCATAAATAATTCTGTCCAGTGTACACTAATAGATGCAGGTATTACTTCTGAGTTTTTCAGGCATCATTCTCTATGTATGCCCTATCAAGTCTAAGAATAATAATATCACTTGGTATTATTATGCTTAGGAAATGACAGTACCTGTCTTAATTAGGGTTTCTATTGCTGTGGCCAAACACAATGACCAAAAAGAATGTTGAGGAATAAAGGGTTTATTTGGCTTACACTTCCACATTGCTGTTTATCACTGAAGGAGTCAAGACAGGAACTCAAACAAGCAGGATCCTAGAGACAGAAGCTGATACAGAGGCCATGGAGGGGTGCTGCTTACTGGGTTGCTTCCCCAGCCCACCTTCTTTTTTTTTTTTAAGATTTATTTATTTATTATGCATACAGTTTTTACAGAAGAGGGCACCAGACCTCATCATAGATGGTTGTGAGCCACCATGTGGTTTTGCTGGGAATTGAACTCAGGACCTCTGGAAGAAAAGTCAGTGCTCTTAACCTCTGAGCCATCTCTCCAGCCCCCCCAGCCCACCTTCTTATAGAACCCAGGACCACCAGCCCAAGGATGGCACCACCCACCATGGACTGGACCTTCCCCTGTTGATCACTAATTTAAAAAAAAAAAAAGCCTTATAGCTGGATCTTAAGGAGGCATTTCCTCAACTTGAGCTTATGTCAATTTGACACATAAAACCAGCCAGTATAATATCAATGTGATGATTTCCCTATCTCATACTTGGAACTTTATAAGTTATTACAATATTAAACTCTCCTCAAATTACTCACTGTGAGTTGGATCTACACTCTTTAATAGGACTGTCATTTGTATAATCAGACTTACTATCCAAGTAATATACAGCATTTATTGAGCTTTACTGTGCATTAGTTTGATGTGCTTAGACTTAAATGAGTCACTTTCATGATAATTCTCAGAAGTAAAAAAAACTTTTCTATAGATTACTTCATTCGTCCTTTATTTTTAACCCAGATGTTTTTCTTTCCTTTTCACTACTAAAAGAAACTCTCTGTCCATGGTTCAAAGGTGTAAAAAGGATAACCCCCCCAATCTACCAAGAAATACAAAACTAATACTAAGTTAACAAAAAGAACATGTTTGGGGGATATTCAGAACAAGATCAACAAAGCATGAGCAGAAAAGCTGCACAAAGTCAACTGTATAAACCAATTAATGCAGGAAACATTGTTCCCCACCTTCCATTCTATGATTTTTTTTGTTCTTCTGTCACAGAGAATTATTTTAAGACTAAAAGGGATAAGTAAAAGGAAAGACAGATTATAAGGGGGATGATACTTATGATAAGCAAATGACAGAAAGAAGTTGTATAAATGGGTTTAACAAGTTTTTAAAGTTAGTCACTAGGAAGAGAAATAAAAAAGAGTATACTTTAATACTAGCCAGAAATGCAAACCATTAATATCTAATTAAGAAATGAGATTCTTTGTCATTCTGTCTATTGCTTTGGAATGATAAAAGTACAACACACCACATGTGTTTGTGTATTTTGTATGGTCATATATTGTTGTTTACCTATCTCATATATGTGCTTGTTCTCTTACAAAACAGAGGAAGATCCTTCCCTTTCTGCTGAAGCACATATCATTAAGGACCTCTTGATTGCAATCCTTTTGAAAAAGTGCCCCAATGCTCCTGGAATACAGGCTGTCCACTCTGTTTGCAAAATTTCTGCTTCACTGTGGACCAGGAAAGAGAGAAAGGAGGGAGGAACTGATTTACTGGCTTGGGGAGGCTAAAAAACAGAATAATTTCTGTTTCCATTCATTTGACCCTTGCAATTTCATTTTAAATCACATTTCACTTTAGTTGCTTTATTCCAAGATACTAATCCACTTGTGAAACAGAGAATCTCCATTTCCTTTTATATCAAGAGCTTTGTAGTTATCATTCTCTTTGTCCTAAACAAAGAGACAAATACACAAATTTGATCACATAGCAATTATATAGGAATAACAATTAGGTATCAGAAAAGAAAATTTCAATAATTAGACCAATCATGTTATGGATTCTTCAAAGCTACAGTAGAAAATATAATTAAGGGGGCTAAGATGTAGTTTACAGGAATAACAGAACACTTTAGAACATAAACTTATCCACTATGTACTCACATCCATTCATTAAGCAAGTATTTGTTGCTTGTATGTGCATATGTGCACACCTATGTGTGGGTACATGTGGTGTGTGTGTGTGTGTGTGTGTGTGGTACTCGAGCCAAATTAATTCTCAACCTTATTTCTGACAGGATCTCACTGAACTCAGGCTTACTGATATTACTAGCCTGGCTGTCCGGTAAGCCTTAGATACTCTTCTGTCTCTGTCTCAGTTCTGGATTACAGGATATGTATGTAGGTGAGGGAGATCCAAACCTAGGTACTCATGTTGGCATAGCAAGCATTCTACCTATTAGTGCCTTCTCCTTGGCCTCATTAAGCAAGTATGTAAGTCCCTATTTCTTACCAAATCTTGGTTGCTGAGCAGTGGAAATGGCCAAGGGTTTAACAGCTTGCCCACCAAAGCTTGAAGCCTGGAGTATAGATTTCCAGAACTGATGTAGTAGCCAGGTGGGTATAGTGGCCTGCCTATAATTCTAGCCTTGGAAAGTGGAGACAGGGGATCCCCTTAAAAAGCTAGGAAGACTAGACTTATCAACAAGAATTCAGTTTGATTATGACACCTGCCTGCTTCAGTGAATAAGGTGGAAGAACAATGAAGCTGATCCTAGATAACCATGCGTGTACACATGAATTCGTACATACACACAAACACACACACACACACACACACACACACACACACAAGCACACACACAAGCACATTCAAGCATATGCATATTAAAATGGAAAAAAATCTCAGATGCTTCCGGATTCCTATTCAATTAATCAACCAATATTACCGGAGTAAAAGTTATGGTAAAAACGTATTTTTTAATAATAATCTTTTATCTTCCGAAATCACAATATAAGTGATCCTAGTTTTGTGGAACATATTCTATTGAAGATGTCAGTTACTAAAACAACACAAATTGATTGTTTTTAAATATTATCTGCACTAGAAGTATGAAGTACAAAAAGCAATGAGTCTTGACCACAGAGAAAGCTCATCTATTCTGGATAGATGAAGCAGTCTCATTAAGAAGTGGCATTTGAGTCAAAAATAGAAAGGTGATTAAGAATGAAGAGGGCAATAGGAAGTATATATGCACAAATTACATGATATACAAATAGGAAATTATCATAATGGCACCAAATTTATTAAAATTTAAAAAAGGTTGACTCCCTGGGAACCCAGAGCCACAGTGAGGGAAACAGGCAGGCCAACTGCAGACCTTCACCTCTCCCTCTGTTCTTCCAGATCCAATCCCCCAGACTCACCCACAGCTGTGCAGCAGACCTTCTGCCTCAGGCCTCCCATTCACCATCTCCAGTGGATACTTCCTTCCCCTCCTAAACTCCCTTTCTCAATTCATTCCCTTATCCTAGCCCCCAACTCTATAACAAATAACACACAGGCCACCCCAACCAAGAAAGCAGGAAGGCTGACTGCAGATTTTCATCTCTCCTTCTGTTCCTCCAGATCTATCTCCCAATCTCATTGCCAGATCTGCAGCAAATCTGCTGCAGCTTCCCTGCCCCCTGCCCCCATCTCCAGTCTATCACACAGATCTTTCCCTCCAAACTTCCTTCCATCCACCCATTGCTTTGTCACAGCCTCCAGCTCCAGCAGCCACTCCCTGGGAATCCACAGGCCATTCAGACTCGGGTAGCAAGAAAGGTAACTGCAGATCAGATAAGAATTTAGACAAACAGATAAGCCCTGGTGAAATAGAAGTAGTCATCAAAAGTCTCCAACCCCCAACACCCCCCAAAAAGCCCAGGTAGGGCTAGATATTTTTTGCACAGAATTCTACCATAAAGAACAGCGCCAATACTCCTCAAAATGTTCCACAAAATAGAAACACAGGAAACATTGTTCATTTTATGAGGCCAGTCACCCTGATACCCAAATGACATAAAGACCCAAGAAAGAAAGAGAACTATGAACCAATTTTCCCTTATAAACATAGATCATAAAAAATATTCAATAAAATACTTGCAAACCGAATCCAAGAACACATCAAAAAGATCATCCATAATGATCAAGTAGACTTCATCCCAGAGATGTAGGGATGGTTCAACATATATAAATAAAACCCACCATATAAACAAATTGGGGGGAAAAAACACATGATCATTTCATTAGAAGCTGAAAAAGCCTTTGACAAAAATCCAACACCCTTTCATGGTAAAAGTCTTGAAGAGATTAAGAATACAAGGGTCATACCAAAACATAATAAAGGCGGTTTACAGCAAGTCCCTAGGCAATACAAAGAAACTCAAAGCAATCCACCATAATCAGGAACAACACAAAGCTGTCCACTCTCTCCATACCTATTCAATATAGTACTTGAAGTGTTAGCTAGAGCAACAAGACAACTGAAGGAGATCAAGAGGATACAAATTAAAAAGAAAAAAGTCAAGTGTGGTGATATGTTACATATTTAATAAAACCTGAAATATCAGAGAGAGGAAACATCACAGTCAAATCTCACTCAGCTATCTTCCAGCTTCTTCTGATTCGCTCCTGGTTGCTTCTAATTCGTGCTGTTTTCCTAAGCCTGCCTTAAATACCCATCTATCCCAGCTGTATCCCATCCAAGTTAGGATTAAAGGTGTGAGCTATTCTATTTGATAGAAAGATCTCTGTCTCTGGAGTTATGATATTAAGGACATAGGACACCACTCCTAGCTGTCCCTGTGCTGGGATTAAAGGTGTGAGCCATTGAAGCCCAGCTCTTTGGCCTTGTACTCAAAGATCCAGAACTCCCTGATCTAATTCTCCCTAGTTTTTGACTGTGTGATGATCTCTTGATATTCCAGGTTTTATTAAATATGTAACATATCACCACAGTCAAGTATCTTTATTTGCAGATGGTATAATAGTATACATAAGTGACCCTAAAAATACGACTGGGGAACTCCTACAGCTGATAAACAATTTCAACAAAGTAGTGGGATACACAATAAACTCACAAAATCAGTTGCCCTCTTATATACAAATGACAAATGATCTGAGAAAGAAATCAGAGAAACAACACCTTTTCATAATTAGCTTCAAATAATGAAGAATATTTTGGGGGAACTCTAACCAAGCAAGTGAAAGATGCATATGATAAAACTTCAAGTCTAGGGGCTGGAGAGATGGCTCAGAGGTTAAGAGCACTGACTATTCTTCCAGAGGTCCTGAGTTCAATTCCCAGTAACCATATGGTGACTCACAATCATCTATAATAACATCTGGTACCCTCTTCTGTATACTGTATACATAATAAATAAATAAATCTTATAAAAATAACTTCAAGTCTGAAGAAAGAAGCTCAAGAAGGCATGAGAAGATGGAAAAATCTCCCATGTTCATGGAATGGTAGGATTAAAATAGTAAAAATGGCCATCAAAAGCAATGTACAAATTCAATGCAATCACCATTGAAATTCCAACACAATTCTTCACAGATCTTGAAGGGACAATTTCCAGCTTCATATGGAAACACCAAAACTCCAGAATAGCTAAAAGCAATCCTGAAAAATAAGGAAAAAAAACCTGCTGGACGTATCATTACTCCTGATTTTAAGTGGTAATACAGAGGTGCTAGAGAGATGGCTCAGAGGTTAAGAGCACTGACTGCTCTTCCAGAAGTCCTGAGTTCAATTCCCAGCAACCACATGGTGACTCACAACCATCTATAATGACATCTGGTACCCTCTTCTGTATACTGTATACATAATAAATAAATCTTAAACACACACACACACACACACACACACACACACAGAGAGAGAGAGAGAGAGAGAGAGAGAGAGAGAGAGAGAGATCAAAAAGATTCTAGACATAGACATAAATCCACATGCTTATGAACATCTGATCTTTGATTTTTTTAAAAAAAAAAAGCCAGAGACACACACTGGAAAAGAGATAGCATCTTTAACAAATAATGCTGGTCAAACTCAATGCATGTAAAAGAATACAATTAGATCCATTATTTATCACTCTGCACAAAACTCAACTCTAAATGGATCAAAGACCTCAACATAAAACCAGATACATTGACCCACAAAACTCAACTGAAGCAGCATGCACAGAATTTGCACAGGCCCGCACCAGGTCCTCTGCATATATATCATGGCTTCCAGTTTAGTGTTTTTAGGGGACTCATGAATGTGTGAACAAGTATGTCTATGACTCTTGTGCCTATTCTTAGGACAATTCTTCTTTTATTGGGTTGTCATGACAAACTTTAATAGTTTTTGCTTCATCTCATTATATTTTATTTTGTGATATTTGGTTGTCATCTCTTAGAAGCCTGTTCTTTACTAATGAGAGACAGAAAGGGAGCAAGCAGATCCAGAGGGGGAACTGGGAGAAATAGAGGGAGGATATATTATGTGAGAAAAAAATCTATTTTTAATAAAGGAGGAGGCTGATGTCCAACAGATGAGGGAAGAAGAGAGGGAGAAAGAGGATAGAGAGAGTGGGGGGACTATTGCTGTGGATCTCAAAGGTACACTGTTAAGACAAGGCAGTATACAAGAGCATGTGTGTATTAGATTACCACTTGTATAAAATGTCCAATCAAGATGCCTCTAAAAGCCATGTAGGGGGGCATGATGGGGACTGATGACCTATGTGGATGAAGATAACTGAGTGATTAGATGGGGAAAACAAGGTCTTGGCTACTCCATGTTCTTTATTAACTAAACAGTGTGATTATACTCACTCAAGAAGATAAATAAAATTTGAAGTTTTAAGCAACATTTTAAACAACATTTTAAGCAACATTTTAAAAAAAGAAAGCTGATAAGCTGATAAGTAAGGAAATTAATGCAAAGGCATTGATGTCCAGAGTTGGGATTCTGACATCATAATCCCCGCTATTGCCACAGTTCCAGTATGTGTGTGGTATTATGCTACTACTTGGTCAGAGGGCAGATGTTTTAGTCTCACACCACCTACAGCAGTTGCAAGGGTCAAAGCAATCAGCAGGCTCATTCTACCCATGTGATTGAGGAAATGAGCATTGCTGGAATAGTGCTGCCATTCCTACTGTGGGAGTGGTCACACAGAAGGCATATGATAACTTCTGCATACCCTACATACACATTCCTGAGTCACAAGAGTGTCTGCACATCTGCACATCCCAGGAAGACAGTAGTTCTCTGGCTCTGCAACACAATACCTTCTGCCCATAGTCAGTAATTACAGGCAAAGAAGCTATAGGGCCATTACAGTGTGGTGCTAAGCCGGAATCAAATGTGACATTACATTCTATAATAATTCGAACCTAGGTGCCCCCAAAAGTTTATGTGTTCAACATTTTGTTCCATATTCGCCCCCAAAAGTTTATATGTTAAAACACTTTGTTCAAAATTCAAGACTACTGGGAGGTATCAAAAAAATCAAGAGATAATAAATAGTGAGGGAGGCTTTAGGGCATTAGGAATTGTGCCCTCAAAGCAGAATGTAGGCCTGTGTCTTAGTCTGGTGTTTCTATTGCTATGATAAAACACAATGACCAAAAGAAACTTGGGAAGGAAAGAATTTATTTCATCTTATACTTCCAACTTCCACATCACAGTCCATTATCAAAGGAAGTCAGGGTAGAAACCACGGTGGAGCACTACTTGTAAGCTTGCTCAGCCTGCTTTCATATACAACCCACGACCATCTGTCAGGTGAGTTGGGACCTCCCACATCAATCAGTAATTATGAAAAAGCACCACAGACTTGCCTACAGACCAATCTGGTAAGGGCACTTTCTAAACTGAGGTCCCCTCTTCTCAAAAGATTCTAGCTTCTTTTAAGTTGACATAATATTTATTTTTATTTTACATGAATTGGTGTTTTGCCTGCATGCATAACTGTGTAGGGGTGTCAGATCTTAGAATTACAAACAGTTGTTAACTGCCATATGGATGCTGTGAATCGAACTTAGGTCCTCCAGAAGAACAGTCAGTGCTCTTAACTGCTGAGCCTTCTCTCCAGCCCTTAAGTTGACATAAAAGTAGCCAGCATACTCCCTTCTTCTTTACCTCAATTTTGAACAGTGGTCATGACATAGGCAGTATCACTGACTGTATCAGAGTGACTCCCCTATAGCCTGCCAGAATCCCAAAGTAGGATACAAAGTATTATGGATTGACATCTCTAAAGGTGTGTAGGACAAAACAATCTTTTTTGTTTGAAGTTAAATATGTTTGGTAGCACATATACCAAACTGATACCTCAAGACATGCCTTCAGAGAAAAGCAATTTACTACAAAACCTGCTCCATAAAAGAGGGAAAAATAATTTATTCACCTGGTACGCAAATTTCAACACAGAAGCACAAGAAATGTGAAGCAGTAAGATAATGTGACATTTCCAAAGAAAAATAAACTCTCAAGAAACAGAGTCCAAAGAAAAACAATACATGGTGTGGAGGTTGAAAGAAAATGGTCCTCTGTGGTAATATGCTGTGTAGGCTCTAAAGAAATAAAGCTTGTCTGAAGATCAGAGGACAGAGCCAGACGTAGAGTCAGCCATAGAGGTCAGAGAATGGAGACACACACTTTCAATCCTAGCACTGGCTAAGTACTTCAATCCAAGTACTGGGAGACAGAGGTAGAGAGATCTGTCTAGATCTCCATGAGTTCAAGACCAAAGAGAGCCAGAGGTGGCACATACCTTTAATCCCAGCACTTAGGATCTCATGTCTCTGGTCCCAGGACTTGGGAAACACGGGCCTTTAATTCTAGCACTAGGAAGTTTGAACAGAAAGTGATTTGGCTGGGCAGGGACAGAAATATAGAGCAGGAGGATGTCCTTCCCTTTTGGGTGAGGACTCAGAGGCAATCAGTAGAGACAGGATCTATTCCTTCTGGCCTAAGGAGTTGACTAGGTGAGAAGTGGCTGTGCCTTGTTGCTCTGTCTCTCTAATCTTTCAGCTTTTCCCCAATATCTGACTCCAGGTTTTTATTATAAGACCAAATAAAATTCGAGCAACAGCCTGCAAAAGGGAGGTGTAGAAATAATAGCAGACAACTTCTTCAACCTTGAAGATGACGTGAACATACAAGAACAAGAGGCCCACAGGCCATCAAATAAACATGGTCTAAACAGAAAAATATATCTTCATTCTTGACATATTAGAGTTATCATTCAAAATACAAGACAAAAAGAAATTCCCAGAAAGTACAAGAGAAAAACACTAAGTTCTATTTAAGAAAAACACCATTAGCTCACCAGCAGCATCATTAACAGAAATCTTATGAGTTAGGAGCAGATGCAAAAAAGTCACCATAAAACAGCCACTTTCAAAGAAGACCTACAACCAATACTTCCTAAAACATCCTGAAATAATGGAAACAGAAGGAATACTCTCAAACTCATTCTATGAAGCTACAATTATCCTAATGCCCAAACCAGGTAGACAGGCCAAAAAAGGCTACAGATCAATATGCCTGATGAACGTAGATGCAAAATTCCTCCAAAATACTAGCAAATTGAATATACACATGAACATAAAGGTCATTCACCACAAAATCAAGTTGGCTTTATCCCAGAGGTGCAGGAATAGTTCAAAACATGAAGTCAATAAATGTAATAAATAATATAAATGGACTTAAACAAAAAAAATCACATGATAATCTCTTAATAGATGCAGAATAATTCTTCAACAAATTCAACATGCCTTCCTGATGAAACGCCTAGATAGAGTAATGCTGGAGGGAACATACCTCAATAAAAGTGTGTACACAGACACACACACACACACCATGGTCATGAATTGGTAGAACTACCACTATGTAACAATTTTGTCTAAAGCAATTCAATACAATCCCAATCAAAATACTGATATTCTTCAAACAAAATGGGGGGGGGAGAGAAAGCCTTAAAATTTATATGGAACTAAAAACAAAGATCCTGAATAGTCAAAAAACCTGAGCAAAAACAATAATAGTAATTACCGCAGTGATAATGGGATCACCAATTCAGATCTTAAGATAAAGAGCCATAGGAATAAAAAACTATACAGTATGAGCACAAAAAGAGACATATAGACCAATGGAACAAAATTGAAGACCTACCTAAACATGACTACTCATCGCTACAACCATCTGAAAGCTAACAAAGTGACCAAAACCATAAAATTTTCTTTGAAGAGACTCAAAATTAAGAACTAGACATATCTCTTTATGGATAACTGATTCAACCAGAACTCTCAGCCCAGTTCTCATTAAGCCTGAACCAAAATGAAGTATCCGGTAATCATTTGTTCTTTTTAAATTTTTTTTTGATTTATTTATTTATTATGCATACAGTTTTACAGAAGAGGGCGCCAGACCTCATCATAGATGGTTATGAGCCACCATGTGGTTTTGCTGGGAATTGAACTCAGGACCTCTGGAAGAACAGTCAGTGCTCTTAACCTCTGAGCCATCTCTCCAGCCCCAATCATTTGTTCTTTTCTACAATAGTAACCAACTGTTCACTGTGATGACAACAGTGATGGGAGAGATATTCAAAATATCTTATTGATAGGTAAGGGACAGTGACCAATAAGAATGGATCTCATTGTATATGTCAGCAGGATCCTTAAATCTATTTTGACTCAATCTGAACTTATCATTTTCCCCCATCCTGTTTCAAATGTTCCCTTCCTGCATTCTGTACATGTGGCTATGTCATCTTTACTTGAGAGATTACCTGAAGCTCTGAGAAGTTGATATCTGTTCCAAAGATGAGTGAGGCAACCCATGTGGTACCTAACTAGGAACAGGCACTCAATTATGCTAGTTCCTCCTTATTCCTGGAAATGGCTCAGTCTAATAACCCATCCATATGACCTCCCCCATATTTACTCTGCATATTTACTTTACATATCCCTGCTTTCTAGGCAAATCAATCATTCTAAATCCTTACTTGCTTGCTTCCTAACCTGCAATTATATACTTTGATAATACAATAATGTACACACTAAAGTCGTTTTTTCTCTGGGCTTTCCCAAACACGGAGTTGGACTTTCTAGTGGTGTCTACTATTACTAGATTGATGACATTTCCAACAAAGTATTATGCATCTTGCTCTTTTTCTATGTCCCCATTTCAGTGAGTAGCAACCTATATGCATGGCCAAAACTATGGAGTCATTTTAGCTCCTTTTCCTTCTATAATTTCCCAGGTCTAATTCATTATCAAATCTTGTTATATAAATTTCAAAGTCTCTCTCATGCCCAAGCTCCCTTCTCCGTTTGCACAGACACTGCAGTACTCCTATAGCAAAATTAATCTTTGAATAAAAGCCCAATGCCAAGCAATAATAATAACAATAATAATAATGACACTGACACAAAAATATGCAGACCAATAAAATAAATAGATGAAAAGAGCCAAAAAATTAATCTACACATTTATAATCAATTTATCATCAATAAAGGTTCCAATGACAAAAATAGGAAAATATACTTCTTTAATAAGTTATATTGGAAAAACTGAATATCCTCATGAGCAATAATAAAACCATACCCTTACCTCATATCATATGTAAAATTACTCACAATCTAGTACAGACTTCCGCATACAATGTGCAATGTAAACCCACTGGAAAGAAAGCACAGAAAAGAGCTCTTCCTGACATCACTAAAGGCAATTGTGTTTTGGACATGACCACAAAAGGACATGTAACATAAGCAAACAAAAAAATTTCATGTATCAAACAATCCTTTCTTAAAAACAAGGAAACAATCATTATTGTAAATAAATACCTACAAAAAATGGAAGAAATTATAAATCATATGTCTGCTGAGGGGTTACTATCCAAAGAAACACAAACAACCTAATTAAAAATGACCAAATGATTTGTACATTTCTCAAAAGAAAACAAATGGCTTACAGGTACAAGAAAAATATATTCGACATCACTAATCAACTAGTTAAATATAACTCAAACTACAATGAATGCCTGGCAGTGGTGGCACATGCTTTTAATCTCAGCACTCCGGAGGCAGAGGCAGGAAGATCTCTGAGTTTGAGGGCAGCTGGGTCTCAGAGTGGGTTCCAGGACAGCCAGGGCTATGCAGAGACACAGACTTCAAAACAAAACAAAACAAACAAAAAACCCTAAAAATGGAACTATCATAGAGCAATCCATCCCACTTCTGGTTAGATATTCTCAGGGATTAAGCAAAGGATACTGAAGAATATCTACACGCCTGTGTCTGTCACAACACTATTCATAATAGCCAAGTTGTGAAATCAATCCAAGTATCAATTAACAAATAAAGAAGATATAGTGGGAAAACAAACACAGTTACAAACAACATGGACTATGATATACCTTTAAAAAGTAAGGTAATTCTGTAATTTGCTACATGGATGAACCTAGCAGATATTATAGTAAGTGAAAAGGCCAGGTATACCTACTGTATGATCTCACTTGTAGAATCTATATAGTTAAACACACCAGAGCAGTATGCACTGAAGTTTCCAGGGGAAATGGTCAGTCCTATATGAAAAATGTTACAAAACTAGTTGATTAGAACTTCTGTGACTATGGAGAGGTTAATGTTTCAGGTCTGGAGCCAAATTATCTTGTGCTATCTTTAGCCTCTTAATAGCCATTTATTGCCTACTTCTGTGTTTGACCCAATATCCTTGTGACTATTAGTCAAAGCCTTTCTGAAATGTAAAAACAGACACTTAGCTTTCATCAACCCTAAGGTTAATAAGGCAATCAGATAAAATCTGAGGCCTAGAGCAGAGTTTCACTCTCCTGTAACCTGCCTACTGGATCTTCCCACATATCCTTAATTAAAAAAAAAACTTAATTTGTGACTTTCATTGTTGTTATTCTAAAAACCACTAAACTGTTAATATGCTGGTCATGGTGTTTGGGTATCTCCTATTCCAATTGAGGTGACAGATTTGTTTTTGTGTAGACAACGGAAAGAATAGAGACTATAAGGAGCTAGAGGCTTGGAAAAATAAATGTTGCCCAAAAGGCACAGTTTTAGTTATGAATAACTAAAAATTCTGAAGACCCAACACACAATATTGTTATTTTGTTATACTGTTGTAATGTAGTCTGTTGATTATACAATGTATAATTTAATTTAAATATGCAAATAAATTTATACTCACCACAAAAATATGGTCACTGTATTACAATGAAGGATATTCTTATCTTGGCCAGGATTTATTTTTAATTATGTATATGTACATGTGTCTGAGTGTGGCTGAGCTCATGTGCATGTAGTGCCTGAAGAGGCTAGAAGAAGGTATGGGATCTCTTGGAGAAGAGGTTAGAAGCAACTGTGAGCTATCTATCCAACATGGATACTAGGGAGTGAATTTGGGTCCTCTATAGGATCTATATGTGGTCTTAACCAGTGAGCCATCTCTCCAAACCCCAAAGGACAAATATTTTAACTAACTTGATTTTGGTAGTCATTTCATTAAATATATATATGTGTGTGTGTGTATACATATACATCAAACTTCATGTCGTATACTACAAAACAAAGTTTTATTTGTGAATTATAGCTCAATAAAAACACTGAAAACTGACTTTCTCAAAGAGAGACAATTACCAAATTAAGACACCAATGATTATTTATACTGTAGCATTTGTAATAGATTCTATTGCTGACTTTTCCTGTGTTGACTAAAAGTTAATATGGCCTTATATTTTATAAGTTTATTCATTTATTTATTTACTAGCATGTGTATGCACAACTTGTAGACATCGGTTCTCTCTTCCAGCAGGTAGGTGTCAGGGATTGAACTCAGGTTGCCAAGCATCCCTTGTTGAGCATCCCTCCATCCTACTTTTACATCATTAGTGATCAAAAACTTTCAAAAGGATAATTTGCAAAGCTTAAAAGTTGATGAAATTTAAATGTGTCCACATATATAGTTTTACTTTACAGTAAATTGCATTTGTCCTACTATAATAAAAGGTCAGAGGCATATTCCAAATTACGTGTGATACTTACATAAGGGGAAAAAACCTTTAAAAGGGTGAGATGAGGGCTGGAGAGAAGGCTCAGCGGTTAAGAGCACCCTCTGCTCTTCCAGAGGACCCGGGTTCGATTCCCAGCACCCACATGGCAGCTAACAACTGTCTGTAGTTCCAGTTCCAGGCAAACACCAAGGCAAATAATTAAAATAAAATAAATAAAATTAAAATAAAAAGTTTAAAAAAAGGAAAGAGAAAAAAGATCATCAAAAAAAAAAAAAGGTGAGATGAGACTAAAACAATGAAATACTTATAATCTGAAAAGGTAATATATTGAAAAGACTTCGTTACAAATTCTACAGCGCTACATCTCCGTCTTTGTCATCCCCTGGCCCTTTCTCAGCACGCCTCTCTACCACACTGAAATCCTCTGACATGTAATTCCTCTTTCCTCACTGCCTAACACAGGCTTCCCTCTCAACTTGCACTTTGCAGGTTTGCTTTTTTTTTTTTTTTTTTTTTTTAAGATTTTTTTTTTAAACTTTATTTATTTATTATTTATTTGTTTGTTTGCCTGGAACTGGAACTACAGACAGTTGTGAGCTGCCATGTGGGTGCTGGGAATCGAACCCGGGTCCTGTGGAAGAACAGGCGGTGCTCTTAACCACTGAGCCATCTCTCCAGCCCTGCAGGTTTGCTTTTATCATTCAGATTTCACCTCAAATGGTTTCTCAGCGAAGATGTAGTACTACTTTAACAGGACCTACCTTTAGTCAGCCAATCAACCCATTTCACACTTTAATTTCCTTTGTAACACATTTCACAGTTTACACCGGGCTGTTTATGCAGTAGCTGTATATTTATCTTCTTTATTGTCTGTCTCCCTCCACTAGACTGTAAGATCCATTAATGCAGAGACCAGGGGTGACTTGATCACTGCAGTCTCTCAGCAGTTATTTTAGCTGACACACACTGTGTGTGCCTGTGTGTGCCTATGTAGGAGGGCATTACTCAGAAGAATACCCTCTGGAAACTACCCAGATTTTATGGTAATGTCTGAAATCTCTTATAAATGAATAATATACCTAATATTCATCAGAGGAAATGAATACACAAATGGTTTTGAGCTACTGAAACCTGAAAACGATCTTTTTCTCATTGCACTTAGTCATACATTGTACACATGGCAAGACTCTTTTTTTTTTTTTTTTTAAAGATTTATTTATTCATTATGCATACAGTTTTGCAGAAGAGGGCACCGGACCTCATCATAGATGGTTGTGAGCCACCATGTGGTTTTGCTGGGAATTGAACTCAGGTCCTCTGGAAGAACAGCACTGGAAGTCAGTGCTCTTAACCTCTGAGCCATCTCTCCAGCCCCGGCAAGACTCTTATCTATCCTACACTCTGTTCAATGTGTAAGTCCCTCTACTATAGAATTAAATTATTTTTTGTTATTTTACAAAATATTTCTATTCAAATTCATAATATTTTCAGCCAGATTATGTATGTTCTTTCTAGTCCATCAAGGTAATTCAACTAATTGAAGAATATCTCCATGCATGTATAGAGTAGGAAGTATACTTATCCAGGGTATGGAAAATATTGAATTCGGGCTAAAGGAACCAAAAATAAAATAATATTGCACAAAACACTCCTAACCCATTCTTTCATCAATGGAGATTAGAACAGCTTGAGGGTTTTCTTCCCACAGAAATAAGTATGAGGCTTCTGCTGGATGCAGTGACAATGGCCCACTCTTCCACTCACCCAGTTGAATTTCTGTCACTTGGCTTCTTGTAATGGACAAAACCGGGAGGTCAAATAAAGTCACATCCCAGATTGTAAATTAATATACATTTTCAGTTCTAGAACATTTTGGGTTTAAGACTTATTTATTCTGATGTTTATGTATGTGCCTGCAAGAATTTATGAACCATGTGTGTGTAAAAACATTCAAGAGGCCCAAAGAAGGTATTGAAACCTATGGAATTGAATTTTTTATTTTTTATTTTTTGTAATTGGATTTGAAGACAGCTGTGAGCTACGATATGGGAGCTGGGAACAGAATGTGGGTTCTCTGAAAGAATAGTTAAGGATTCTTAACCACCAAGGCATCTCTCCCATCTCCATCTAAAAAATATTTGAGGATACATAACACTATGCATATCATGGGAGATAATATGAAATATTGGGACATATCAAGTAATGTTGAAATCAAGTTAAACTTATCTCTCTCCTCAAACATTTCTTTACAGTAAAAAATTTTCAAAATATTTTCTCCTAGCTTTTTGAAATATACAGTGCATTTCTGTTATCAACAGTCATCCTACTAAGCAAGAGCACAGAGAAACCTCGTTCCTAACTGTAACTTAGGATTCATTGATCAATTATTATCTGTTTTCATCCTTATCCTCTCACAGACCTGTGGCAATCCATGTAAAATTTCACTTTGCATAATTACTTCTACTTCTATCCAAGCTGGTAAAAATGGCAGAATAGCATTCAAGCATGGAAACATCTTAATCCATTAAACAACTATGATGTTCATTTAGGTTTCTCCCATTTCTTGGCTATTGTGAATCTGTACTTCCATGTTTATAGTAATGCTGTTCACAAAATACACCTTGCAGATATTGAAATTCCATCTACTCATTCTTCATTTCTTTTATTAAAAATAAAAGAAGATCCTGACTGACTGTTTTCTCCCAAATATTACATCAGAAGTGAGGTATAAGGTGCTATGTGTATAGCTCACTGGAACAGCATATATTGGTACAGAACCTCGTTTCATAGTGGGAAAAATGCATAATACTTTTCCTTAAAAAGTAGAAGAGAGGGGCTGGAGAGATGGCTCAGCGGTTAAGAGCACCCTCTGCTCTTCCAGAGGACCCCGGTTCCATTCCCAGCACCCACATGGCAGCTAACAACTGTCTGTAGTTCCAGTTCCAGGCAAACACCAAGGCAAATAAATAAATAAAGGTTTTTTTTTAAAAAAAAAAAGTAGAAGAGAGGTAAGAATCTAATGTCCATCAACTACATCATTTCTTAACTAATACAAAAATAATGTTGTTTTTCTAATTGAATGTGTGTATTTTCTTGTCTGTATAATGCTGAAAAAAGTAACATCACCCATCTCCACACCTTAATTTTCTATTGTGTTAAGTTAGAACAGTAATAGAATATGCATTGGGGGATTTTTTGAAATTAAATGAGCTCATGCCAAACATATAATGCCTGCCATACAATAAATGCTCATTGTGTTTCACTATTATAACTGAAAGTTTTTTTTTTTTTTTTAAACTTTATTTATTTATTTATTTATTTATTTGCCTTGGTGTTTTGCCTGGAACTGGAACTACAGACAGTTGTTAGCTGCCATGTGGGTGCTGGGAATCGAACCCGGGTCCTCTGGAAGAGCAGATGGTGCTCTTAACCGCTGAGCCATCTCTCCAGCCCCCATAACTGAAAGTTTTAAGATTTAAGGAAAGATATATAAGGAAAGATATATATAAAGGTATATACTGTACCATATAGCAATATCACTACTGGGTATACACAGAAAGGAAAATCAATTCAATAAGAGCAATGCATGCCTATGTTAACTGTAGCACTAGTCACAGTAACCAGGACATGGAATGAATTAATCAAACTATCAAACAGATGAATGGATGGAGAAAGTGTGTGTGTGTGTGTGTGTGTGTGTGTGTAAAATACTGCTCAGCGGGGGCTTGAGAGATGGCTCAGTGGTTGGGAACACTGACTGTTCTTCCAGAAGACCTGAGTTCGATTCCTAGCATCCACATGGCAGCTAACAACTGTCTCTAATTTCAAGATCTGGCACCCTCACAGACATGCAAGCAAAACACCAATGCACATAAAATAATAAATAAAAATACTGCTCAGCATGAAATCTGGCAATGTGTCACAACATGGACAAAAGGAGGATGTTAAGTTATACAGAAATAAAAATATTACATGATTTGATTTCATTTTTAGGTGAAGCCTTAAAAACAATGATCTAATAGAAATCAAAAGTAGAAAAATGATTACTACACACCAAGGAGAACAAAAAAAAAGTTGGTTGATAGAAGCAATATTAATATTAAATTTAGGATCAATCAATGATATCATTCATTAATGCATTGTATGGCTCAAACAGTTATAAAATTAGATTTTAAATGTATAGGTTAATTATTCTGATCCTATCATCACCCAATGAGTTCATGAATCAAAACATCATAAATATGCTAAAATAGTGTCAAGTCAAAATGAAGTTAAAACTTCTTAAATGACTTTAAAAACATGATGCTGCCCTACATACAAAAAACATTAATCAATGAAAAATATAAAAACAAAATAAATGTAAAAATTTAAGGGCAATTTGATTTTTGACAGGCACTATGAATACAGAGTGCAGAAATGATCATTTCAATCAACAAATCATGTTGAGAAAACTAGTATCTTCATACAGAAGAATGAAACTGGACCTCTTTATCAACATAGGAAAAATAAACTAAAATGAGTATGCAGGCTGTTTTTGTGTATCAACTTGACACAAGCTAGAACCATCAGAGAGGAAGGAGCCTCAGTTGAGGAAATGCTTCCATAAGATTCAGGTGTAAGTCATTTTCTCTGTTAGTGATAAATGAGGAAGGACACAGCCCATGGTGAGTGGTGCTATTCCTGGGCTGCTAATCCTGGGTTATATAAGAAATGGGCTGAACAAGCCATGGGGAGCAGGCCAGTAATCAGCATCCCTCCATGGCCTCTGCATTAGCTCCTGCATCCAGGTTCTAGCCCTGTGAGTAATAAACAGCAATGTGGAAGTGTAAGCCAAATAAACCCCTTCTTCCTGAACATGTTTTTTTTTTTTTTTAAAGATTTATTTATTATGTATACAATAGACAGAAGAGGATACCAAATGTCAACATAGGTGGTTATGAGCCATCATGTGGTTGTTGGGAATTGAACTCAGGACCTCTGGAAGAACAGTCAGTGCTCTTAACCTCTGAGCCATCTCTCCAGCCCCTCCGAACTTGCTTTTTGGTCATAGTGTTTCATCACAGCAATAAAAACCCTAACTATGACAATGAGTAACTAAATTTATACCTAAAAATGGAAATAGCAAGGCTGCTATAAGAAAACTTAGAGAAAAACTCCGTAACTATTTTCTGACTAATGATTTCTTAGATAAGACTCCAAAAACACAAGCAAAACCAAAAATAGAAAAAATGAGATTACATCAAGTTAAAATGTTTACCCACAGCAAAGGAAATAATTAACTGAATGAAGAGATCAAACATCTGATAAAGGACTAATATACAAAATGCTCAAACTTCTCAAAAAGGTGAATAAATAACACAATTCTTACTTTTATTCATTTATTTTTTTAGTTCTTAAAAAAGACTCATTTATTTAATCTAAAATACAGTTGTATCATTTCCCCCCCCCATCCTTCCCTGACTCACTTACTCTCAAAATCATGGCCTCTTTTTTCTTTTGCTATTATATATTTGAATGCATATACATATAAAACATGCTTATTCTCTTTATTGTAAATATATATTATCTTACGACTGACTACTTGGCATTGGATATCCAATTAGGAGGTTCCACAATTTTTATTTTTATTTTAATAAATATCTTTATTAATTCTTTGAGAATTTAATAAGCATACTTTGATCATATTCACTCCCAACTCATTCCCTTAACTTCTCCAAGATCTCTATATACCTCCCTAACCCCCAAACTTCATGTCACTCTTTTTTAAACTTAAAAACCCAACATGAGTTCAAGTGTGTGGTGATACCAGATTTCACTCTGATCCTTTCTTACCTATAACAATCTTAAACTTTGAGCAATCTCTCCAGTTCCTGGCTCTTAACAATCTTTCTGTCCCCTTTTCCATGATGGTCCCTCAGTCCTGGTGAGAGGATTGATACAGATGTCCCATTTGTGGCTGAGCACTCTAAAGTCTCTTGTTCTCTGCACTTTGAATACACAATTTTCAAATTGTCAAAATGTGTGACCAGACATTCCTCAAAAAAAGAAAGCAATGATCAACTTATATGGGAAAAAATTATCATCTCTAAATATTAGAGAAATGCAAATTAAAACCACAATAAAGTTAATCTATCATAACTACTAAAATAATTGTTGTTTTTTAAAAAATGAAAAGCTAGACATGGCACTACCCACAGTTATACTCCCATCATCATGAAAATGCAGACAGGTGCATTCCTGAGAGTTGCTGGCCAGCTAGGCTACACTATTTGCTAAATTTCAGACCAAGTGAGACAGAGAGAGAGAGAGAGAGAGAGAGAGAGAGAGAGAGAGAGAGATCCACACAGCTGAATACACATAAAAAGATAGGTAAGTGTTGGTTAGGATGTTGGAAAACAGAACCTTTCTACACTATTAATGGGTGTGCTAATTATTTATTTTGTAAAATGTAGACAAATCCCTTATAATAACTGCAATATGATCCAGCAATCCTAATTGTTTGCATATACCTAAAGAAGTTTAAGTTGTTATATCAAAAATATATAGCCATTCCAATGATTATTTTAACATCATTGGCAATAATCAAGATATTTTATATGCATATATGTGTATATATGTATGTATATATATATATATATATATATAAGCCTTTAGGAATAAAGAACATCTTTCATTTTCAGCAACATGTATGGAACTAGAGAAAACCACATTAAGTGAATTAAGCCAAGTACAGAAAAATAAATACCAAATGACCTTACTTTTATTCAAACTCTAAAAAAGTAGAATTCATAAAAATAGAGTAAGAAGTGGTTGGCAAGATGAGCCAGTGGTTACTACTGGAGGTATCACCATTGCCTATTTCATGTATAGCTACAGAGCTAGAGTAATAAAAACTGACATGTTGATCAATGGAATAAAATTGAAGACCTAGACATAAATTCATGTTTTAAGAACATCTGGTTTTCAGTAAAGAAGCCAGAAATGTACATACTAAAGACAGCATCTTCAATTTAAAAAAAAAGAACACATATTGCTCAAGTAGATCGTCACAGTTTAATCCCGAGACCCACATTAGGCAGCTCACAACTGCTTGTTCTGCTTCAGGGAACCTGACACCCTCTTCCGGCCTCTCAGACCACCTGTACTCATGCATATATACTCATACCCACATACATAATTAAAAATAAAGCTCTTTCTTTTTTTTTTTTTTTTTTTTTTTTTTTTTTTTTTTTTTTTTTTTTTTTTTTTTTTTTTTTTTTTTTTTTTTTTTTTTTTTTTTTTTTT
>PVIH01004229.1:0-39282 GCA_004025045.1 Sigmodon hispidus
ATTGCTCAGTTCAGGTCTTGTATTTGTAAAATCGCCACTCTCTTCTGGAGTTACCATATTGCCTTTTGTATTATTATGTAATTTCTTGCACTGACGTTTGCCCATGGGTTCAGTGATTGACGATTAGATGGGTCCCGATCAGTTGTGGCACTTTGGTTTGTGTGTCTCCTGTCACCTCTCTGGTCAGGGTTCGAAACCGTCCCTCAGAAACCCCTGCAGTTAGTTTGCTCAGTTCACTCAGTTCAGGGTCGCAGTAGGGCTCCTAGTAGATTCCCTGAGCAGCAGGAGCTGCGGGTGTGGCCAGGTGCAGAGTTCAGCTGCCCCTGCTCCAGAGTGCACTGGGACGCCGCAGAGACCTTCACAGACAATTTTGATTTGGGAGAAATTCTCTTCTCTGATGAAAACCGGGTACAACTGACCCTGCTAGATAATGGATGAGCTGGCCTCCGTGTCCACCTCTCTGGATCAAGCAGACATTCACCTAGGGCAGCTTGGTGAGTGGAGAAGGAAACTGGTCTTAATCTCACTTTCTGTTTCTCTTAACAAGCATTTGTCCAGATGGTTTTGTGACATATTTATTATAAAAGAACTATATTTCCTAGCAAAGGATTTAGGCAAAGGTGGATACAAGTTTAAATATGTTTACTTCCTGAGGATATTTTGAGGTTGTTACATGTACCTTGAACATCCAGGAAAGGGCTATACATCTTTTCCACCAAGTTCTTTGTCTACAAGATTCCTTTGAAAACCACTTCATGATGTTATTCTGTGAACTTTATTTGGGAACTCCTCTGTGATGTATCAGAGTACTTAGAAATCTGGGCCAAGGGCAAATGACTAGAATGATTTCTAGTGTTCAGTTCTCTACACTTTTTCTTAGAATTGGTCTCCAAATGGATATCGGATGCTGCAGGAGAAGAGCTGATCGATTTTTAGCTGTCTCGAACTGTCAACAAGTAGCAAGACCATATAGTCTATGGGTCCAAAATAAGAGATAAGGGCTTGGGGAGGACAAAGGAATCACCAGAACTTTCTGCTTAGTTTTTCTTAGGATCTTTAATTGGATTAAATATTCTGTGTGAATGGATAAAGCATGGCTAGTCTCTGCATTTTTTAATTCCACTGTTAGAAATCATAGAAATATCCAAGAGGACCTTGGGAGAATTTACTAATTTTGTTCACAGAGGTAGAACTTTCATCTTTTAATACTGTCCATGTTATTTTAGGTAATTTTGAAAAGAAGTTAGAACTGGCTAGATAACATTTAAACTATAACATTTCTGCAAGTATTTCTTTAAGTTTAGTAAATCAGTGGTTATTATTCATTGCATATAAATTTATCTCTCATTGAAGACAGTGAGAGAAACCCCCAAAACAGCAGATAGGGGCATATGTCCTGACATTCCTGATACAGTCTTTGTGGGTAAAATTTGTCTTGGAACCTAGACACAGATTCTTAGGAACAGACCACTGCTGCCTCAGTCAGTGGGTGTACTTCACTGTCCATTCTGGAACTCTAGCCTAGATTATCTGTTTGTTTGTTTTTGTTTTTGTATTTTCAAAGATAAGGTCTCACTATGTAGTCCAAACTGGCCTTGAACACACAGAGATCTACTTGCCTCTGTCTCCCAAGTGGTGGGATTAAAGGTATGCACCACTATGCCTGACCAATAATCTAGTTTTAATGCCAGTTCCTGGTTAATCTGCCTTTAATTTCTGCATCAATTATATTACATATAACAGTGACTACTACCAGCAAACATCTTTATCCTTCAACCAGGCATTTTACTTGATCTTGTCAGGAAATCAAAAGAAAATCTCCAAGAATTTTATACCATTGATACATTGAAGTCTGATCTTCAGAATAGAATGGTACTCGTAATAAAACAAGTATAGGAATGCTAATTTTTAACTAGCAATTTGACTTTTTCAAGTACATAGTTAGAGGACCTAGCCTTTGTACTGATCAGTTGGTTTCAGGGTGACTGGATTCAAGTGATGATGAGTGTGTTGCTGAGAGACAAGCCGTGGCATAGTCGGGTTCTTATCCTTACATTGAGAAAGCCTATCACATTGTCTTATCTCCCCAATTCCCTTTAGGCTTTGACTAACCATTGGACTCTTCCTTGCTGCTTTTCAATTACATGTAGATACTTCTCCAGGCTTCTCTGGCACTTTAGAACCTTGATTCAAATCCAAATGATTTAGCATTGGAAAAGAACCCATGGTGATGGAGAACACAGGCCTTTGTTCTTCTGGCATCCAGTTTCTCCATCAAGATGTCCTCTTAACGACACTAACAGAACTCACTTAGAGTTCACATTGTGTAACAGTGACCTGCGCATGAATTAAAACCTCTTAGCACCACAGGCATGCTGCATATATCTTGGCTTGCATTTAAATCATGAGGCCAGGCTGTTCAGCTATTGCCCAACAGACTGTGACATAAACCAGGTCCTTGGAGATGTGATAAGTTATTTGCCATCACTTGTTAAAATTTAACACTTGTAGTACGGCTTTCTTTCTCTAAAATTAAACTTTATTTACTTTAAATCCTTAGTATATCATTAGTTGTATTATACCTTGTTCATGCTGTGCTCAAAATAGTGAGTTGATAAATCTAGTGAAAAGTAGTTATTGTATGTACATCTGTGTGTGTGGAGTGTGCAAGTGTGTACTTACATGTGCATTCTTGCAGTGTGTTAGATCAGCATCAAAGGTAGTGATTGCACTCCCAGACCTTTAAGTTTTGAGTTGGTGAAGGCCAGGCTATAATATTCTTAACAGACTTGGGTCTTAAATAAGTGTTTCCAAGCTCCTAATACAATGTGAGATAAACAGTTCTTCCTTGTCTCAACTCCAAACCTTTCCCATTTTGACAGAACCTTCTATTTTGTCTCTTTCTCTGTCTTTTTTAAAAAATCTATCTTTTTTATTATATGTTTGTTTTACATCCCAGCCAGTTTCCCTTCCCCCTTCTTCCAGTCCCTCCATCCGGCACTTCCTTTCTTCCCGCCCCACAATCTACTCCTCCTCTGGGTCTGTTCAGGAAAGGGCAGGTCTCCCATGAATATCAACAAACTTGAGATATGAAGTTTCAGTAAGACTAAACACCTCCCCATATATTAAGGCTAAATAAGACAACCCAGTATGAGGAGTAGGCTCCCCACAACCAGCAAAAGAGTCAGATACAGCCCTGTTCCCTCTGTTAGGAGTCCGACAAGAAGACCAAGCCACACAACTGTAATATATGTGCAGAGGGCCTATGTCAATCCTATGCAGGTTCCCTGGTTGTCATTTAATCTCTGTGAGCCCCACAGATATCTGAAGAATGGATAAGGAAAGTATAGTACATTTAAACAATAGAGTATTACTCCGCAATGAAATTGGGAAATTTGCAGTATTCACTCTTTTTAATATCTAAGATTGCTTCCTTTTCGTGATTATCTGCTTTTGAGCAGTTCAGTTACTTTTTCACTCATGGATCATGTATAGGGCAGTCATTGTTGATTGAGCACTGTGCTAGATTGAGGTTTCTGCCTTTATAGGGAACTCTGTGAGCAGTACTGCGGTACACATTATGGTGTTTTGAAAGGATGTGAGGCTGAAATCAGAAGCAGATGAATTGGGAGTGAAATCCTCAATATAGGTACTATTCAAACCAGGCTTGAAGAATGAGAAATGACTAAATAAAATTGTGTCCTTGTGGGTGTGCCCCTGAGGTGTGTGTGTATGTGTGTGTGTTCATTTTCAGTGAAAAGCTATAGAGGTATAATGGAGACAGCATAAAATAAAGCAGTTTTAAGAGGTCCTGTGCTTCCTTAGGGGATAAGGGCCACTGTGGTATTTTGAATGAAAATGGCCCCCATAAGCTCAGAGGGAGTGACATTATTTGATTAGAACTGGTGGCCTTGTTGGAGGAAGTATGTCAAAGGGCATGGGATATCAGAAGCTCAAGTCAGGCCCGTGTGTGTGTGTGTGTGTGTGTGTGTGTGTGTGTGTGTGTGTGTGTGTGTGTCTCTCTCTCTCTCTCTCTCTCTCTCTCCCTGTTGACTTCAGATCCAAATGTAGAACTTGTAGTTACCTCTCCAGCATCATGTCTGCCCGTGTAACATCATGCTGCCTATCATCATGCTAATGGACTGAACCTCAGAAATGTAATTTATTTAATCAGTTAGTTATATACGATGTATATAATTAAATGATTTTCTCTAAACATAAGTGTCTGTGGTCATGGTGTTTCCTCACTGCAGTAGAACACCGACTAAGACAACACAATGGAGAACTTAACTCAGCAACATACATGTAGAACCTGGCAAACAATTGAAGATCCATGAATCCTCAGGAAAGAAATGAATGACTTCAGGATCTGACTGTGGACATTTGAAGGCCCCTACATGAATGATAGCAACATGTTAAGCACTTACAGTTGAGTTTTCCTATGACTTTTTTTTTTCTTCCTGAAAAGCTTAAGGTAGAAACTGTTAACAGATGTTCTTAGCTCCCCTATTTTGTTTCCCATTTGTTACCTGCTGTTAATTTTGCCTGTGTTATTAATTGATCTGACAATTCTGTTTATGCTGGTGACACACAGCATTTGCATCAAAAACAGTCAGGGCTCTGAGACTGTCACAGGTCATTAGCCTATCATCTCATACTCCTAATATATATCTACATGCATGTTTTATGGCGAAAGAAAATGCTGGAGTTCAAAACAAAGAATACACTTGTTTTCTTTTTTGTGTTTTTATTTTATTTTATTTTATTTTTCCAAGACAGAGTCTTATTAGGTAGCCCTGGCTGTCCCATAACTCACTTTGTAGACCAGGCTGGCCTTGAATTTACAGAGAACCTCCTCCTCCTGTCTCCTAAGGTCTAGGATTAAAGACATATGCAACAATGCCTGGCTTGCAGATATCTTATGTCAAAAGGCTTAAATACAATAGTACTGATAACCAGTATCACTAAAACCAATTTTAGTGTTTGTCATAAAATAATGCTTCCTTTTTTATTTAAATCCATGAAGTAGGAAATCTATGTTGGATCTGATAACCAGGATTTTAACATGTGATGACCCAGAAAGCTGAGAACTGACAGCAAGTAACCAGATATTAAAGCTACACTTGATTTTGGTCTTAAAATTAGTGAGAACAATTGCTTTCATGGAATTGCAGAAAATACAATTCAAAGGAATTCAGTAATCTGAAGTCAATTTATTTAGGAAACACCACATTTCTCCCTTTGAAAAAAATCAGGCTGTTTCAGAGTTTACTCCCAGTGGTTTGAGTATTTGATGCTTGTTTGTGGATATTTTCCTAAATACCTTCTTCACTGCCAGTATCTCTGCTTTTCAAACAAGATTTGGTTCATTTGTTTTGGTCGAGGGCTCTGGCCGGCCTCACCCAGCTATGATTGCACATTCCCTGTGAATCTTTGCCATCACTGGTGTTATTTTTAGTTTGCTCTTCAACTTGTCCACATTTTTTCCCGGATAGTCTTGCCTCCTTACTATAATGATGTCCTGCCTTTTTCTGGGTTTTGCTATATTTAAGGCTTTCTGTTTTAAAGGGATAGAAGAGCATTGAGATGCTGATGAAGACCGTGTTGGAAGGATACTAGGACATCTCTGGAACATGTAGAAGCAGGAAGGAAGGCAGGGATTGTGAAATCCGCAACCCCTGGCTCTGATTTCTAGGTTCACTCAATTGCATCTGTGTTTTTACTCTTCTAGGGGTTGCTCTACAGTCCCTTACCTGTATTTGAAGCTTTTGCTGGAGTGGATCCAGCTCTGACTTTATATTCCTAATGCACCAGCTTCATTTTATTATCTCAATTAATGAGGCTAATTTCTGTACTTCCAGACTAGAGGAGCCCAGTTTCTTTGCCTATGAATGACTTCTTCATAGAGTATCTATTTTGCATAAGGGTAGGACATGGGTGTCATTCGTCACAAGCAGGGCTTTTTGGAGTGGGTATGAACATTAGGTAATGATTATTATATCTAGCACTGTGTTCTCCTGTAGCATCCTCCTCAGGGTTGTAAGTTGAAATAGGCTGTCCTGCTGACTGCAATTAACTGTGGTGACCCAGTAGCCTTCACAATAATGTCCCTCTTTTAAAACTAAGAATTCTACATCTTTTCTTCCAATGCTTTGCTTTGCAAGGCTGCCTCTGTACCAGTGTAGGAAGTCAAAACTGAACATTTTTTTTATTATATAAAGTTCTTAGTAGCTAAATATGATTCTTAGGTCTCCAAAGGCAAGGTTTTTTTGGGTTTTATACACATAATATTTAAGTTCCTAGTAGTCATGCTAATAAACTGCTCAGGAAAATTTTATTTATTTATTTATTTACAAAGCTGTTTATACATGCTGTATTCTTGGCTTTTGATGTTAACTGCTACAAAATTTAAAAGTAAAGATCATTTTATGGGGCTGAAGAGATGGCTCAGTGGTTAAGACTGGCTACTCCTCTAGATATTGAAGTTTGGTTTTCAGCATTTGTGTGACTGTAACACCAATTGTAGGGGATTCAACGCCCTCTTCTGGCCACCATGGATACTGCAGGCACGTGGAACACATACATATATGTAGGTAAAAACACTCATACACATAAATAAAAATAAATTACTCTTCAAAAGTTCATTTTGTTAGTCTTCAAAATATACTCAGTGTTTTCTCTACCTTCCTCCACTGACCTCTGTTTTTAGAGTTGGAAATTAAAAACATTTTTACTTATGTCTCAAGCAGGCCTTGAACATCTTAGGTAAATACTGAACTACATTCCCTGACTAAAATCCTCACTATTGTCACAGAACATGTAGAAAAACAACCAGAAGGGCTAGAAAGATGGCTCAGAGGTTAAGAACACTGGCTGTTCTTCTTGAGGTCCTGAGTTCAATTCCCAGCAGCCACATGGTGGCTCACAACCATCTATGATGACATCTGGTATCCTCTTTTGTGTACTATATACATAATAAATAAATCTTTAAAGAAAAAAAAAAGAAAAGCAACTTGAAGGGTTCCCATTGTCTGAGTCTGATATATTTTTCTTTTATGCTGTCACTGTCCTTTTAGAATTTCCCGGGTGAACACAGAAATAATTTGGTAATTTTCAGTTAGTCTACTAATTGCATAGATACAGTGGGAATCTCCATTCTCCTTTTTAATAGCCATGTGCTCTTGAGGAAAGTCTGTCCATTCGCTGTGCCTCAGTTTCCTAAGCACATGAGGGAATAGTCAGGATTCAGTACCTGAGAAGCTATGAGGATGAAGTGGAATAATATATGGCAATGTGTTCTGCAAACTAGAAAGTAACACTGAGCTGTAAGGAGATATTATTATTTATTTTATGAGCCAGTCAAAATCAAAGCCGCTGTTTCAATGCTAGGAGGATTTTTCCTCTTAGATCTAATTCGTAAAGCTTGGCTTTTCCTTGCCAGTGAGTCCTTACCAAAGAAAGGTCCATTTACTGCTTTGAGTTTTCTAAACTTCTCTTTATTCTGATTCAAAGTCACATGGGGAGGTGCTCTTGTAAAGCCATTGTTTAATTTAGACTTTTCATATGTCCGGCTATTCTCTAGTCTCGAGTCTCTGAGGAGCCTCTGAGGGCAGACCTTGACTTCTTTCCCTGACATACAGTTTGGCAGCAAGTGAGATGTTTTGAATAGGAACTGAAAAAAAAAAACAAAAAACAAACCCTCAATGTGTAACCTGTCACCTCAAGGAAGGAGCACATCCTGTTCTGGAGAAGTGGCCCCAATGCCAGCGGAAGACTGTCCTCGTGTTTTAACTTGTGACTCAGGCAGGGGCTGCAGAATTGCCTCACTCTAACATGTAATCACCCTGTGAGCAGCTACCAGACATAGCCTTTCTCTTCAGACTTTATGAGTCTCCGTGTTGCTCAGTTGTTTTCAAGACAGGAAGCCCCAAACTTTTCATGTTAATAGGCAGGGAGAGTACAAAAATCATATTCAAAGTCACTAGTTGAAAAAGATCTGCTTTGAATTTTAGTCCAGTGAATAGGTGATTTGCTTTCTTTAAGTCTCTTGCTATGTCTTTGATGGAGATGAATGGTACAGGTTTTGTGTATAAATGTCACCTGTCAATTGTATTTTAATGCACCCCTGAAGCCTCTGTCACTCAGATGCCAGGAGAAAGAGAGACGTGGGAACTTTTACAACCATAATTCTGTTGTCACTATTTAAAGTACAATAGAAAACGGAGGAACCAAAAAATAATGTATCTCTCTTTTGTATAGGATTGTGGTGTGTGTGTTTATGTGTCTGTGTGTGCCTCTCTCTGTGTGTATGTGTGTCTTTCTCTGTGTGTATCTCTCTCTCTATGTGTGTGTATGTCTCTCTCTCTCTCTCTCTCTCTCTCTCTCTCTGTGTGTCTGTATGCATACACATCTGTGTGGAGGCCAGAGGTTGACATCAGTTGCTTTCTCATTTGTTTTCCATGTTATGTTTTAACATAGCATCTCTTTCTGAGCCCAGAGCTTGCTGATTTGGCCAGACTGGCTAGTCAGAAAGTCCAGGGACACCCTTCTGTCTCCCTCCTCAGTGCTGTGGTTAGAGGCTTGTAACACTGCACCTGGCTGTTGAAATGTTGATTCTCAAGACTGCATTCAGTTTCTCATGAGCCATCTCCCCAGCCTAGTTCTGTTAGTTTGTTTTTATTATTTATTGTAAGCCAAACTCTGTGATAATCAGCACAGGGATATGAAATTGAGTGTCACAACAATAGTTAGAGCTTCTCAAGTGTCTGAGTCATTGTGATTTTTCTTCATTGTGGTGCCATTCCTTGGAATTGAATTTGAAGTACCTAGCCTAAGAAATGGATTGACAACTGTGAAAATATGGTTTGGTTGGTAACCACATTCTGAAGTCCACATCTAAACAAAAGTAAACATAGGACCGAGGTTCTCTTTTAAAAATATAGTTTTATTAACTCATTGAGGATTTCATGAATACAATGTATTTTGATCATATTCACCCCTCATTCCTTCCTTTAACTCTTCCCGGATTCACCCTTACCCCTTTTTAACTCCAAATCTGTGTTTCTCATATACTCAAAACTGTGGGGCCACTAGCTGTAGCATAGGGCAGCCTATCAGGAGCCACAACCTTAAGGAAAAATAACTCCCCACCAGAAGCCCTCATCTGTCAATAAACTCCTCAGCTTGGGATGGAGACTTGTGAGGCCCTTCCCCCTCCAGGATGGAGTCCTGACTGGCTTGATCTTGTGTAGGCAACTACAGAAACGTGAGTTCATGACTGCAGTCCTGTTAAGTCCAAAAGACACTGTCTTCCACCAGCACTCACTGATCTGGCTTTTACAGTCTTGCTTCTGCCTTTCTGCTGGCTATCTCTGAGCTTTGGTGTTGGGGGTGTGATATAGATGTCTCTTTTGTGGCTAAGTCCTCCCACAGATATCTGTTTTCTGCACTTTGACCAACAGTGAATTTCTATGTTTACCATTATCAACCACAAAAAAGCAACTTCTTTAACAAGGTCGTTGAGCTGAATAAATCTATGGGTATGTTGAGGGGAGTTTTAAAGGCAGTTTGCCACTCTGTCCATTTAGCAAAATAATAATAGCAAGTTCACTCTGCAATCATATGACCCCTCAACCAAGGGTTCTAGGTCAGATTTTTAGTGCATTTTCTTTTGTTGGGTGAGCCTTAAATCCAATTAGAAAGTGATCAGTTCCTTCCCTAATGTTTATGCACTATTGCACTTGTGAGCATGTCTTGCCAGTCAGGTTATTATTCTAGCCACCAAGGTTCATGGTACACACACACACACACACACACACACACACACTTTGCACTTTGATGACCACTCCACCACCAGCAGCAGCAGCCTACACAGCATATTTAGGTAGTATCAAAGCCAGCCAGCAGGGAGGAAGCTTCTTCTCTAGTATCAACTTGATTTCTCCATATCCTATTATCTAAGTATGTGATGTCTTTGGCACAGTCTTACCAGAGGACTAAAATTCTAATCGTATAATTCATGGTTCCATTTTTATTCTGCCTTCCATTAGTGAGTTCATTCCTAAATTACAAAGAAAAATGGAAATTAATGCAATCAAAAAGTACTAAATGTGGAACCTCAAGCCAAGGAATCTTAGCTTTTTAATAACCATAGAAGCAGAATTTTTATTACATTACAGTTCTTATTAGTATTATATTTCTTTATAATTAAAAAAGCTTAGTATATAGATTGTGAATAATTTTGACTTGGCCAACTCCTTGTGAGGTCTGGCATACACATCTCTGGGATTTTCAGGGTGCTCCAGGTGAAATCATGAACATGTACAGCCTTCCACATATTTGTTGGTAACTTAAAAATATTCAGGGGTTGAGTGATGTGTGATCTCTTATTAGACTTGATGCTTTGAAGGTCAGGTTGGGAAAGTTCAAGAAATATTTAGAAAATAATAAGTTACCTGGTTTGATTTGTATATAAAGTTATGGAGAAAATAAGACCCAAGATGGATGGAAGAATTTCCTCCCTTTTAAAATTCACCTTGAATAAGGTTATTGATACAGCCTGTGTATGTAATGATGCTAATTATCCCAAACTAATTGTAGATATGCAAGAAAATGTAGGGGAAGTTGACAATCTTATATCTGAGTCTCCATCTCCCATCTGCTTGTAGAATATGGGAAGAGTCTGAGTTTCCTCATCTATTAAATAACAACACTATCTCTCAGTGTTGCAAGGATTAGATGATCAGGAAAGCAACTTTAACTGCATATAAAGCAGTTCTTACAGTGCCCATCACAGAGAGAACAATAGAAATTAGAAACTTCATCATCTCTCTGTTGGATGGCTGGAGTAGCCTCCTAACTGGCTTTCTTGATTGGTTCCAGCTCTGCTTCTTTGTATCCACAACACGGCAGCTATAAAGGTCCTCTTATATTGTGAGTGGGATCTCTGTTCAAAAAGCTCCCAATGGTTCTCCATCACACACAGAGAGCGCATCTCAAAGCAGCCACTATTCTTTAAATTTTATCTCTTCTTAATTCTATTTGTTATACTTATCTCACCCTTCCACTCGCTGATCATACACAGCTCAAGTGGTACTTACACCTGACACCTCTAATGCGCCTTCTTTGTTTAATTTTTGTACTAACTAATCCTTTTTGTATTTTCCTCTCTCATAGAGTCTATTGTTTGTATTATCCAAGTAGATAACAAACTCCAACCAGACAAGGATGTCTTTTGTGCACAGGTTTGTCCTCATTTTATAGTGTGTCTGTGAAAGCCCTCAACAAATACTTACTCAATTACTTTTAAAGTTACACATGTACATTTATCTTTGTGTATGTGTGTGTGCAAGTACATACTAATCCACATGTGTATAGATGCCAGAAGACAACTTTGGGTATCATTTTTGCTTTTACTTTGTTGGGAATGGGTCTCTTAGCCACTGTGGAAGACAGGCTGGTTGACACATGGGCTTCTGTAGATTACTGTGCCCACCTCCATGGATGAGTGCTAGAGTTAGAGACATGCCATACTTGATCTGGCTTCTCATTGGTTCTGGGGATCTGGACGTGGATTCTAATGCTTGCTATATAACCCTTTAGCCACCAACCCTCCTGAGCCATCTCCCAAGATTGTAAATTGAATGTATTTAAGGTGTACATGATGCTTTTATATGCTTTTGTCATTTTTGTTTTTCAAGACAGGCTTTCTCTGTGTAGCCTTGGTTGTCCTGGAACTCTTTCTATACTCCAGGCTGGCCTTGAACTCAGAGATCCACCTACCTCTGCCTCTTGAGCACTTGGATTAAAGGTGAATGCCACCTCTATCTGGCTTCATCTGTTTTTCTTGATGTAGCTATGGCTAGTGAAGCCATCATTAGCATTCTTGCCATTTCTTGCATTTACCTTTCCTGAATATGAAAGACACTGTTAGAGAATTAGCATCATCTCTTATGTTCAGTATATTATTATTATCTATCCATTTGACAAATACTTCTAAATCCAAGTGTAGCCAGAGGTTTCTGGCCCTTCTGGCTCAAGGTCCAGATCTGCAGTTGCGCAGCCACTTAGCCCCAAATAATGACTCAGATGTTTATATTAATTACAAATTGTTAGGTCTACAGCTAGCTAGCTCTTGCAGCTTAACTTAATGCACTGCAACTAATCTATGTCTTTCCACATAGCTTGTGGTTTACCTGTACTTTTACATTTTGCTCTCTTGGGCGGCAGCTCACTGAATCTCTGTGTGACTCTACCTTCCTTCGTCTTTATTTCCCACTTGCCTGTAAGCTGGTTTGCCATAGGCCAAAGCAATTTTTTTATTATCCAATGGTAATTCATAGGATACAGAAAGACATCCTAGATCATACAAGATAGGAGCCATCATTATCCTGCCTTCTTGTTATAGAGGGAAGGGTTTAATTTTGATGATACACTATTTTTTTCAAGTTTACAGAGCCTCTAAATTCTCTATTCTAAAATTTTAGAAATGTATTTTATTTCCTATAGTTGTTTTCAAAAGATATTCAAGGAAAAATTAGATAATTATTTTCAAAGTTACACAAAATTAACACAAAAAACTGAAATAAAAGAAAGTTCTAAAAAAACTCTTGAGGAATGTATTTTATTTCTAAGTATTTCTTCTGAAGCTAATGATCAAAACAAAATTAGTTTAGCATAACTTTTTGACATACTATAAATATGTAATAATTTTACTAAACTATTACTTTAGTTCTTATCTAATTTTATTTTATATTTAGTCCCATTATGATTTGACTCAGGTCCCTTTAAAAAATCACTCTTCTGAGTTTGATATTTCATTACCTTCTTATGAGTAGAGAAGTGATTATCTAAAACTTTGTACTTTATTATTATGAGCATTAGATTAGGTTTGAAAAGTAATTATCAGATTTAATTTTGAGACTTTTCCATGTCTAGTTATTAGAACAGGCTATGAATGTATTTATTCAATCAGATAAGTCTTCTTCCTCTAAGTTTTAATATGGTTCTTGGTTCATAATTTTACTTGAATGTATTCAAAGCAATTTCTCAGTTACTTGGTGATTTTTATTTTTAGTTTTTAATCAGCACTGCCGTTTTGCTGTGCAGGGTGATTTAAATGAGACTCCTTCATGGCACTTTCCCTGTGAAGGCATTGCATCTCCTTGTGGTGATCACACTGTGTCTTCCATGATTAAAGCAAGCAAGGCATGCTGAAGGCAGGCAAAGGAACAGGTCCCAGCCCAGAGCAATCAGTGAGGGACTTGGCATGTTCCTTTTGCTAATCACATGGGGTTAGCGAAATTGTAAACTCTGAGATAATGTTACTTTGTAGAGAGACCTGGGTCAAATTATCATGGGCAATTCTCAAATGAAATTAAAATTAGGGAGAAGAGAAGGAAGTTCCAGTTGATTGCGATCTGGCCAATCTCAATGCTGTAACAATCAGATGTTCTGAATTTACTCAGGTTACAGTTCACTCTTCTACAGCTATAGATGAAATGAAGAAATCAGCTTGGAAAACATGTCACCATTCGCTGGCATCATCTGCCTGTTTTCTTCTAAAGTAACACATCAAAATGGAAAACAGGATGAATCCAAAATGAATAAATAGGAAAGAAATGGATGGTCCAATTTGTTAAACTGATAAAATTTGATGGAAAAATCAAAAATGATTTTTCCTAAGGTAAATTGCAAAGGATGAATTAGAATTTTTTCCATAGTTCTAAGATCTCATCTATATTTAAAATTAATTTTAATATATTCTTACAGAACCACAAAACAGATAATTATCTCATAAGGGATGACATAGAAACTGCCACTCCAAAACAGAGTTTCCAGGGCTATGCCTATCACTTGAAGATTAGGTAGAAATAAAGTTTGAAAAGATTGTGGAAATGTTAAAACTTTTGCCTGCAACACCTCCTGAAAAAGATCCCAGACAGCCTGAAAAATAAAGCTCTTCCATTTTCTTTAGATGTCAGAGTAAAGGAAGCACAAAGTTCTCAGAAGTTCCTCAGCGACAAACACCTCTGTCTACTGGCTCCATCAGGACATCATTGAGTTCTGCCAGGGTTAACTGAGTTCCTGGAATGTAGCAGTCCACAATCATCCTGGACTCGGGAAACAGATTTAGTAGAGGAAAAAAGAAAAATCATACATGAATCTAAATGGAAGTGACAATTGAATATTAAACTTCTTTCTGTTTCTTTTTTTTTGGTGTTTGTATGCATGTTTATGAGTCCATGTCCTTGAGCGTGTTGCATATATCTGAGATAGGATCTGTCTTACGCATGTGGAATCCAGAAATTGAAACTTGACATTTTGCCAATCACTCCTCGCCTTTACTTTGAAAAAAATTTCCTTAAGAGTTTAAAATTTTTAATTAAAATATAGTCATACCATTCTCCCCTTCCTTGTGTGTCGGTCTGAATGGGAATGGTTCTCATAGGCTCATGCGTTTGAATAATTGGTTTTCATTTGGTAGACTTCTGGGAGGTATTAAGAGGTCTAACCTTGTTGGAGGTATACCTCCAGTGGAGGTTTCAAAATCCTCTCACTGTCTGCAGTGCATTCTTTGTGGTCTTCTTGCTTCTTGAGATATGAGCTTGCAGCTGTTGCTCCAGAAGCCATTGTTCCACCATCCAGGACTCACACCCTCTGAAACCATAAACCCCAAATAAACTCTGTAATTTGCCTTGGACGTGGTACCTTATCATAGCAGTGTAAAAGAGACTAAGACACTATTCCTCCTTCCAAACCTCCTGTGTCCTCTACTTCAAATGTTTCCCATGTTTACCCCCTTATTCCCTTTCAAGTTCATGAACTTTTTTCTTTATTATTGTTGTACATTTAGTGTTGCTTGTGTGTATATGAATTGAAAATTTATCAGTTGGCAATGGGTAACTAATTAGGGGGCTCGACCTTGGGGAAAACTAATTCTCCATTTCTTGGTTGCCTGCAGTTTTTTGTCTATAGGTGGAGTTCCTTGAGATTTCTTCCTTGTACATTAGTGTCTCTATTGATGGTGACACTGCTTGAGTTTTAGACATTCATGTTGCTGTGGTATCACGGGTGTAGCTTCCTTTTCACTTTAAGGAGACACAATCTCATAGCAGACTTCTCATTTCTCTGGCATTTTACAGTCTTTCCTCCTCTTCCGTGATGTTCCCTGAGCCTTAGCTGAGCTGTTAATGTATCTGTTGGGGCTGGGTCCTCCAAATATATTTATTCTGTGTATTTTGATTAGTCATGTTTTTCTGAGATGTCCCCAGCTATTGCAAAGAGAAGCTTCTTTGATAAGGGGTGAGAGCTACATCTCTCTGTGTGTAGAAGGATTAAGTATTTAGAAAGCAGTTGGGGATTCTTCTGATCTAGTAAATTGGCAGCAGTAGATTCTCTTCTAATATATACAACTTCATTAGACTCAGAAAGTGAGTTTACAGAACCAGATATGATTTTTTTTTTCCTGACGAATGAGTCTTAAGTCTAGAAAGACATCTGTTGGTTACTTCTAAGACTCTCATGCCACTATTGCACCTGTACAGATATCATGCCAAGTTGGTTCTTCTTGTAGTTCATTGGTGTCACAGTTGAGAAGGAATATTGCTTCCCTATTCTGGAGGCTTTTGTAACACCCTGTGGTAATATAAAGCTAGTCCTTAGGGAGGAGGCTTGTAGGTCAGATCCAACTCCAGTCTTCCAAGTCCTGTGTCCAATAGATAAAGTCTTTGACTAAACTTGGAGTTTGCTGATTTACTAAGACTGACTGGCCAGCAACTCCTAGGAATCCTTTTGTCTCTGTCTTTCCAACACTGGGATTAATGATAAAAACTTTCATGTCTGGCTTTTATGTGGGTTCTGACAATGCCACTTAGGTCTTTATATTTGTGTGGCACATACTTTATTGATCAAGCCATCTCTCCAGCTTACTGAAATCTCTCTGAGACTTACTGTTTCTAGGGTATTTATAGACTATTACTTTTAAAATTTGTGGAAAAATTATAAAGCAGCTATTGTGCAGAAAGCTATTTTATCACTTAAAAACTTGAGACTCAGCCAGCAAGTCAGAGAAAAGAAATTCAATATTAAGTCTGTTCATCTCCAAAGCTGGTGTTCTTTGTATTTTCTAGGATGATAAAAAGGGTAGATAATTATACACATACATATATATATGTGGGCATATATATATACATACACACATATGACTATGTATCTTTATATGCACATATATAAACATGTATAAGTTATGCACATGCAAATATGTGCTCTATTATATACAATAAAAATGTATATTTGATGTATTTCTTTAGGTTTTCACTGAACAGAGACTTCCATTTTTTCAAGTGAGAAAAATGTAATGAGAGCACAATCCACCTCTTTATGGAACAAATGTTAAAAATATTCATATAATAATTGAGTAGTTTTTGAAATGGTACAAAGCATTAGTAAAACCAACATCTAATTATGTAAAAATACACTTATAAGTGCATATATTTGAATGTAGAATGTGATAATAATTAAGCATTGAATCAGATACTAATTATAACCTGTAATGGATATGTTCTGTGAAGTGAAAAACAATACAATAGCATGTCACAGTTGCACAATAAATTCAAACAACACTTGGCAAAATAGGTGAGTCAATTAAAAATATGTAGTTAATGACTGAACAGTTGCTTGAGGGTGATTGGTGTTCTAATAGAGGGGAAATGAATGTTTGGTTCTATTGTGGTTTGGTGTGAGTGGAAGGGAAGAGACAATATCCTAGGGGACATTAAATGGAATAAAAACATTCCAGATTTGGTCTAGGGCATTGGTGGACAGGCTTCCATGCTGAAATGATACAAATCTGAACCACCATTTGAAGTCCTAGATGAAGCAACAAGCCAAAACAGGATGAAAATGAACATCTGTTGTCATGAATGACTACAGACAACCAACCCTGCTGCTAACAGCTATGCATTTGAATATGATGTGTGTCACAGTCATACTCACATACATGACAATGAACTTGCCTGATCCATATTTTGATTTTTACAAAAAATTAACATATCTTTATTGAAAAGCAGTATCAACTTTTTCCTTTTTTCCTTCCAGGCCCCCTGGGGTACCCTACTTCCAACTTCTCTCATGCCATCCAACATCCCCTCCTAAGTCCCAGCTCAAAACTCACACTCTCTCTTCTTTGATTATTATTGTTACTTACATATTCATGCATCAGGATTCACAAATATGGAAGTATACATTTTGGACTCACTTTTTATTGTTTGTATGTATATGGTTTCAGGGAGGACTGTTTTGCATTGAACAACCAATAAGGAGGCTCATCCCTGAGAAAGGCTAATTCTCCCATATTTTCTTTGAAAACTTGCTAGTGACTATTCCTGATGTTGTTTCTTCCTTTATCTCCAACCAGTAACCAGTCCTGAGCACTAACAGGATTGAAATCCTCTGATACAAGAAGTGCACATGTAGTGTTCACACTTGTAAAAACATTTTTTTTGTTGTTGTTGTCCACTAAATACAATTTTTTTTGGCAAAGTCTACATTTTTGTTTTGTATTGCTTCCTCAAGTCATCAACAAATAGACAAACCAGTTTCTTGTAAAATTTACTCCTTACCATAACTTTCTTGTTCATGCCCGATTGATGACTCTAAGAGCCTTTTGAAGTAATGTTGCATGAAATCTGATTGTAATGAAAGAGACTCAGAGCCAGACATCGGGGAAAGGCTGAAATATTGGAGAGAGGAAACAGTATAGTCAGATCTCACCCAGCTATCTTCCAGCTTCCTCAGCCTCCCTTCTGGTCACTTCTAATTGCTGCTGTTTTCCCAAGCCTGACTTAAATGCCCTTCTCGCCCAGCTGTATCCCATCCAGGTAGGATTAAAGTCATGAGCTACTCTATTTGGTAGTCAGCCTTGAACTCACAGAAACACAGAAAGTTCTGTCTCTGGAGTTACGGGATTAATTAATTAATTAATGGCATAGGTCACCACTCCTGGCTTTTCCTGTGCTAGGATTAATGTGCCATTGAAGCCCAGCTGTTTGACCTTGTACCTCAAAGGTCCAGAACTCTTGAAATCTGTGTCTGCCTAGTTTTTGACTGTGGGCTGATCTCTTGATAATACAGGTTTTATTAAATATGTAACATATCACCACAAAGTAGTATACATCTCATGTGCTTCCTCACTCTCCAAACCCCCTGCCTCCCTCCCATGGGCTACAACATCCATCAGCTTGGAGCCTATCAAACATGCCTTGATAAAATACCAAGTCCTGATGAAGATCATGTAGCATTCCGATATCCCATGTCATGGGGACAACTGGAGTCTACTGGGAGCAGAAGGTGAAAAGGAACTACAAAAATAATTTTCACCTCTCTTTATTTTTTCAATGGACTACCCCAAGGCAGTGTTTCTTTATTTGACCTACCCAGAACCAAATAAAGTCTCTCAAGGATCCACCAGCCTTTGATCTGCCCATAGCTTCCAGCGGCATATTTGATATCAGTGCTGGCACAGTGGCACCGCCTGTATTCCTTCTGATCCTTTGCTGTCTCACATCCTGTTTCCCTCATCATCCTGATTTACACATCAGTGAAGCAATGTTGACACACAGCCTGTCTCGAGAACTTTGTTTTTTAGGTATAGGCTAAAGCAAATGTTGCAACACTATCATAAATTCTCCATCAAAGCAATCTTATCTATCAGTCTTCTGCATGAGATGGCCTATTGATTCACAGGTAACAAAGTGGTAAGGGAGTGGAGGGTGAAAAAGCCATGAGATATGATTAGCACAGTCATCAATCATAAAGGACTATCTGAGAGCATTATTATAAAACTAACCCGCTTGCGTGATTTTTCTTCTGTATGCATGCTTTGATTACCAGCGACAACTCAGTCTTCATGGAACTATCAGCAATTTCCTTTGTCATTTTTATGGCTATATATAACCTTAAATTTTCCTATTACATTTCCCTTTGAGCCATGGTTTTGTTTTTTTAAGGTACTAGCTCTCAATTGCCTTTACACTATTTGTAGAAATTCTCTTTTATGTCCCACATCCTTGCCCTTCTGCATAAAGTGACATTTATTTCCCAAATTGCTCAGGTTTATTGCTGTTGAAGATTTGCCTGTGATGTACATTAATAGTTCAATTTCAGCCTCACTAAGTGGAAGGTGCTTTAGTTGTTTCTTCGGATTGTGGCCTGTTACCCGGCCGTAAGCCTAGAATCCACTGTGGACTGGCTCACCAGTCATCAGCACGCACACTTTGTGTAAACAGACTCAACACCCTGGGAGTTAAAGAGCAGGAAGAAACTAATATTTGCTGAGCACATGCTGTCGCCCATGTTCCCTGCAAGGCATGTTCCTTTCCTTTCATCTTTCCAGAGCCCTGTGGAGTAGATATAACTTTCCTACTTTATATGCAGACAACATCAGGACAGAGATAGTATTTAAATTAATCTGTGCCTGGATATACAGCTCTCTTTACACAGTACTTTGCAGCCATGGATATTGTCCACATTTACATTGTAATTTCAGTATTTTATTTTCATTTGGACTTGTTTTTAATTTCATTCCTTATTAAATCAATTCCTTCCTCCCTTCCTGTCTTTTCTGTCCCTACCCATGCCACCATCCTTGAGGATGTTCAATGCCTTTTATTTTAACATGGTGCTCCGTTGGGTGCCTTGGTGATTACTGACTGATAAGTCAAAGCATTAACATATTTTATTGGATTTTAATAAAAGTAATGCCAGGCTTCGAATCTGAAATTTCCCTTGAAGTGCTAAAGACATCTGGTTTTTGGGAAGCAACTGCATCATGAGGCCCCTGACCTAACTAGAGTTTGAATCAGTTGCTGAAGTCATAATGGGAAAGATTATTGCCAATGGTGGGAGCTGAAGTCTTGTTCTTATTGTGTTGCTGAGGTGTCTTTGAAGGTATGTCTGGACTCTTTCTATCTAATATGGTCATCCAGACCAATGGGAGGTGAGCAGGCATTCATTCCCTTGTGATATCCCAGCCTCACCCAGCAATAGAGCCAGCCAAACACAGACTGAAGCATAAGATGCCTTGAGTCAAAACAAAGTTTTATTTCCTTCTAGCTGCTGTTCTTGGGTGCTTTTGTACTGTGACTTAAACTCTGACTGATAGATGCAGGAACCATAACAGAACCTCCTAAATGAACAATGTCAGGAAAAAAATCATTGAGTGCAATAGCAGCACATATACAGTCAAGTTTGGTTCAATGTGTATTTATATTTCATTTTTTCATATGGATGGCTGTTCTAGACATCTTTGGTTCATCTACTTTATAGGGTTTTTTTTTTAACACTTCAAAAGCACTTCCTGTCAACCACAGAGAAAACAAGTTTAATTAGTTGAAACAAAGAAAACCTGGAGATGTGCTGAAACGTGTCTTTTTACCTGCAATTTTGTGTGGTTGAAGCATCTTCACAGGAGTTTTGTGAATATTTAATAAAGCATTTTAAAATTTTAGACAGTGAATTTTATTTTCTTTGCAATTCATTTGGGCAAATAAATTGAGTAATGAGAACTCAGATAAGAAAGGATCATGGAGTGAAATGTTCCATTGTTTCTGTGAACAATAAATCACAAGAATGCAGAGAAATGATAAATCTTGCTTAGTTGAGTCATAGAAAATACTGTCTAGATGTGGCCTGGGAATGGGTTGATGTACCTTGGGAATTAGATGGAAATGATTTACTTGTGGGATCAGGAAAGTGGGTGACAGTTGAGTTGTCATCCACAATGGGAACCATGTAATGCCACTTCTGAGTCATCATGGGTTTACCTCCAGCCCCGGTCACTCACTGTCCTTTGTTCTCTGTCCTCTGGTAATTTACTTAAGCTTTGACACATGTCACAATATACATAATTCATACAAGTTCATATTAATCATAGTTAGCCTTCTATGCTTATTGAGGTACTTATTTACTATGAATTTATTATACGCCAGGCTACTCTAAGCATCAATAGATGGCAATGAACCAAATCAAACTATTGCTGTTCTTCTGATGCTTTCATTTGACTAGATATACCCTGCTTTAATCATTCCTTGTCATGGTGGGAATTCCCTCTTGACATATGCTAGGCAAGTGCTCTGTCAGTCATCTATGTCCTTGGCCTCTTTAAAGCTTATTATACTGAACATTTTTTAAAAGTAATATCTTTTTTAGAGGAAAGATAATGATGTTTTTATGCAAAGGAAATATACCAATAACAGTCTATTTAGACAACATTAAATTGTAAAGTAACTTAATAAGGAATAATAAATTCAAAACCTATTCATTCTTTAATAGAACACGAAAGGCTTATTTCCATTGAAATCGGTTTAATTATCTGTTCCCAGTTCTAAGACAAGGAAAGCAATGTTTCAGTGAAATATCTAAGTCTTTATGTAGTCTTTAATGTGATTCAAATTGCCTCTTTTGAGAACATTAATATCAATAACCCACATTATGGATTGGTCAGAATTAATGTGATCTATGCTGATCTAATAGGGTGTTTTGTCTTTGGGCCAGTTTGATGGAGAGGATATGAGACAGATATTCTTAATAGTCATTTAATTTTGAATCAGCTGGGAGAAAAAGCCCTATGAGCTTTCCTGTGGACTGTTTCTTGATTAAGTTCATTGAAGCAGTAAGACTCATCCACTATGGATAGGATCTTGGGTTGTATAAAAAGAAGAAAGTGAGTTGACCATGTGCACTCATCACTCTTGACTATGGAAGCAACATCAGTTGCTTCAAGTCCCTGCAGCTCTTACATCCCTGCCCAGGTAGAACCCTGAACTGTGAACCTAAATAAAGAAAGGCTCACGTTGCTTCTTATTGAGTTATTTTATTGCAGCAATAAAAAAAGGTAACTAAAATAGGGCACTAATTAGAAGTTAATGGTTTGGATGAATTTTTATCTGAGTAAAACCCAGAAAAGATGGATATGGCATTACCAAATAAATGCTTTGGAATATTTTTTTTTGTCATAAAATTTCATACTACTATTAAAATTGCGATTGTTGGAGAGTGACACATTTACTCAGATAATTAATGACATTTCTTACTTTTTTAAATATGTAAGTTTTCTGTCACATGCTATATCATTGACTCACATTCATATATCTATATTTTTTACCTTTGAAGGTGAGGCATGTGCTGCATTCTTTCTTGTGACTACTGGCATGGGACTCAAAGTCTCCCAGAGACTGAAATGGAGCATTCAGTGGTCTACGAGTCTCAGCTCACTAGCACCCTGAAATTGTGGTTTATTCACATTTGTTAGTCTTCTCCACACGCAGACATTCCTTGTGTGATTGTCGTGCAATACAGATGGTGAGACTGGACTATCATAAAAGGAAGACTTACTGACGTCACATTCCTTATGTAATTAATACCTTCCCAGGGCAATCAATCTTTCTCTTTTTGGATGGGGGCAGTGTGGAGTTGGAGACAGGTTCTCTGTATAACAGCCTGACTATCCTGGAACTCGCTCCATAGCCCAGGGTGGCCTCTAGCTCACAGAGATCTTCCTGCCGCTGCCTCCTGAGTGCTGGTATTAAAGGCATGCCTTAGCACACCAGGCCAATCCATTTCTTTTTATTCCACATATCTCTACCTCCAGTTTCCTCACTGTCTTCAGCCACCTGATCACTAATATTATTTTTAGTGTGTTTCAATTATTTGTGTGTGTGTGTGTGTGTGTGTGTGTGTGTGTGTGTGTGTGTGTGTGAGAGAGAGAGAGAGAGAGAGAGAGAGAGAGAGAGAGAGAGACAGTTTGAGCTCATCCATTGTCCTCTCTTTCCACTCTGTGGATTCCAGGTTTTGAACTCAGAGAGTTGACAGTCCCCTGTTATATGTTAAACATCTCCTGAAGGATGGACTCTTTCTCACATTTTTAGAACTTATTTCTTTATGAGTATGCACTCTTTCCAAAAAGTTTTCTCCCAGCTTGGGTAGAGAACACATCTACCTGCCCACCTCCATGGTAGGACCTGGAATACTATAGGTTTTCAATAAGTACTAGAATAACACAGTTGTCTGAAAAGTAAAATGCTTGTTTCAAATTAACAAATGCTTATTAAATAATCCATGTGATGTGATCTAATAAAGATGACATAGAGAATATAAGGATGTCTAAGATGTAGACTTCCAGGGTTACCTAGTAACCAGGTGTGCAACAAACATAAGCAATGATTCAAGGTGTGCTATTATTATTATATTTCTTATATGTCTTATATGAGTGCTAAAAATTTGGAGGAACAGTTAGTAATGTATCTTAAGCAGAGCATGTGGAGGAAGGGAAATGACCTGGTGGTCTGAGGGGACAACCAACCAGTAGATAAACCATCCAAGACTGAGAGAAGGAGCTGAGTGTGGACAGAGTATTTCCTGCTATGAATGTTTTTAAGAATTTGAGTTCCCCTTCAAGCAAACAAACAAATATAAGAATATGAAGTGTACATGAACAATATATACATGCATCCTGAGAATGAATATCATTAAGAATCTCAGTAGATATCTCCACTTAAAAATACTTAACTGAGATTATCCAAAAGAATATGTAGCATTTGAAGATGGATAGAAAGGGAAAAGGAGAAATATTCAGTTTGGGGGTAGAAGACATGTTTCAGCAGTTATGAACACTATTGCTCTTCTAGAGGACCTAGGTTTGATTCCCAGCAACTTATGGCAGTTCATACTCCTGTAACTCCCAGGGATACAGTGCCATTTTTTGGACTCCAGATATACACATGGTACACAAATGTACTTGCAGGCAAGACACTAAATGCACATATGATAATAATACAAAAATATTCAGATTTGACTCTGAGATTGCTGTTCTCTGACATTTTTTTTTTGTCTGTAGCATGAGTACCATCACGATGCTTTCCTCTCTAGTTCACTGGAATGTTTAATAGTTATATTGACATCAGCCATACGCTGTATAGCTTATTTATTTTACATGGAAGGAAAAATCCCAGAAGATTTTTGTGAGTCATGAGTAAGAGGATCGAAGCAGAATGTTAGAAGGAAAGCTTGTTGGCAGTGTATACAATGGAATAAAAGAAGCAGTTAACTCTTCTTTTATTGAGGCAAGTATTGACGTCAGCATGAGATGGGTAGGCTAAAATCTCAATATGGATAACAGCAAGGCTTTTTTTAAAAAAAAAATAAAGAAAGAAATGCCATCTATAGGGGAGTTAGCATTTAAGACTATCTTTTCCATTAAGAGGTCGCTTCACAGGAACCTACTCCCACTTAGAAATTTAGAAAAGGCAGCATTGTAATCATTATAAATGTCCCCTTAAAATATTCATAAAGTAATAGTGACTTTTGGAAGCGTGTATGATAGATTTTTTTTTAAACAATAGAAACATCTTTTTGGATGTTTCCTATTAGATCACAGAGAGAGATGGCATAGAATGTTCCCTAGCATGAAATAATATTCTGGTAAAATGAAATAATATGCCAGTTTCTCAGAAAGACAAGTGGCATCTTCTCGGTCCTCTCAACCTTTTCTTTACTTATGACTCATAATGGAACTTGGTATAGTCCATGGGTCTGATCAATTGCAGGGTTCATTTCATTCTTCCTTGTTTCAACAATACTTTGTTCAGACCCCCCTAATCATTTCTTTTAATTCTTTTTCAGTTTTATTTTATGTAATGTCTATGTACCATGTGTGTGCAGTGTCTGTTAGAGGTGGGCATTGGATCTGCTAGAACTGGGGTTATTGACTTGCTTATTTCAACTTACATCTTTTTCTTTTGTTGATGTTTCTTTCTTCTCTTTTAACAATGAACTCTGAGCATCTTAATCCTTCTAGGAGGCTCAGTTTTCCAGAGCATGGAGGAACCTTCTCAGGGAGTTTAATAATAACAATTATAATTTAATTATTATTCTCACTGCTGCTCAAGCCTTGCTCTGTCTTGTTCTAGTTGGAGCAGGGATTTCCTTTGCTCTCATTCCTGTCCCCCATACAGTCTTCATTCTTTGTGTCTCCTGCCAATTCTTTTCTTTTTCCTGGTCTATTGCCTTGTGGTGGTAAAGTACACTTTCTAGAAGCTTTCTGACAAAAAGGTGTCTGGGAAGTAATTAATATTTTGCCTTTTAAGTTGTTTATATGGTGTGTGTGTGTGTGTGTGTGTGTGTGTGTGTGTGTGTGTGTGTGTGTGTGTGTAAATGTGTATAGTACCCAAAGATGCTGGAAGAGAGTGAGAGAGTGTTAAATTCCTTGGAGCTGGAATTAAAGTTCTTTTTTTCTTCAGTTCTGGAGATCTGGTTTAGTACTTTCCTCATGTTGGACAAGTACTCTCATACTGGTCTAAATCCTCAGCTTCCTTCTAAACAATAATGAAACCATCAAACCTTAAATGCTATTGAAGGCCTTTATTAAGTGTTGATATCTAAATTACTATTTCGATGTAGATTTTATTTCTGTTTTTGAGACAAAGTCTTATGTAGCTAAAGCTTGCTTCAAAATCCTTACATAGCCAGGGACAACACTGAGTTCCTGATCCTTCTGCCTCTACCTCCCAAGTGCTGGGATTACCAATACACAGCACCACACATGTGGTTCTGGGGGTCAAAGTCAGGGTCTCCTGCATGCCAGGCAAGCATCTGCCAGCTGAGCTACATCTCCAGTCTGGGATGTGAAATTTTTGACTAGAAAGGTACCATTCTTTATTTAGTCTTTGTTAGTATGCTATTATTATATATAGTACATTTATTATGATATATGCTATCTATTCTTTATTAATCAGTTACATTGCTAGTAGAAAGTCTGGTATCAAAGCAAACTGATTCTTTGCACATTGCTAGTTACCCTATTACAGAAACTTTTAGTACCTTCAAAAGGACTCTCTAACATTTAAGATGATGTTAGTCTTGGCTCGAGCTTTGTTTACCAACGAGATGACAGATGTCAATAGGCCCTTGAGTTCTGAAACAGTTTCTGGAGTTTTTTTCTTTCTCAGATAGTTTTTACTTTTTAGTTTCAGGGTTATGTCACACATTCTGTAAACTACCTTTTCACATTCCTGTCTTCTTCCAGGTCCTGAGGACATGCCAAGCAACAGAGCAACAAACAATTCCATCCTTCTGGAGTGTGCACATTTTAGTTCCGGAGCTAGAAATTCAAAAAGCAAAATAAAAAGTGCTTTGGGTAGTGTTCCATGCTAAGCAAAATGAGCAAAGCTCAAGAAGGTGGGCGTGTATGTCATTGCACTTAGAAATAGTGCTCAGAAAACATTTCATTCAGAAAATGAGATTTGGTGAGACGGAAGGGACGGGGACCCCCCTGGGGATGCTTTCCAGGCAGGGAGTATCAAGTTCAAAGCACAGATGCACTTAAGGAGTAGTGAATAAAACCAATGTAACTATAGTGAAAGGGGCTAAGGAACCATCCAGGGCATGAGGGTGAAAGACGCTGGGATGCTGAGCATGCCCAGGATGACATACAGGAAAGGGGACACAAAAAGGTTTTGATCAGAGGAGAAACATGATCTGGCCTCTGTGTTTTTGAGATCTCTTTAGCTGGTGCATTGAAAATAGGCCAAAGGCAGGCAGAGGCCGTGGCAGGCTGCTATTTGAGACTATTGTAGAAAGTAGGGGGAAAATGGTGCCTTATATCAAGTTAGCGGCAGCGGGATTGCGGAGTGCACTAGATTTCTTTATTTGTGTCTAGGAGAGAGGGGTCATGATTTGCAGACCAGACTGTACTGAGGCTGAGTTAAAAAGGAAGCAATAATGCCACCAAGGTTTTGGCTCAAGTCTGAAAAAAATAAGTCATCAAAAAGAGAATGAGGAAGAAGAAGTACTGCAGAAACTGGCTTTGTTCCTGAGTAGAGGGAGAGAAGCCAGGGTGCTAAGTGAAGGCTGGAACTGGACATCGGCAATGTAGGATGGCCACATATCACAAACTTGTAGACCTGTACTTAACATGTAGATCTTTATTTTCAGCACAGGCATGTGATCTGGCCTTATCGATGTGGAAGCCAATAGATACTGGTGGTTCATATATCTGTAGGACTGGACAAAATAGCTCTGTGTGTGTGTGTGTGTGTGTGTGTGTGTGCATTGTGTAGTGTGTGATGTGTGTGTGTGCTGTGTTGTTGTATTGTGAGTGTGTGTATATGTATGTGTGTTGTGTTGTGTGTGTGTGTGGTGTTGTGTTGTGAGTGTGTGTGTATGTGTGTATTTTAAAGAGATCTAAGGACGGCTTTAGAAGGCATTGTCTTTTTGAACAGATAGCTAAGCTCTATATGGACCACAACAGGCTGAGAGAAACGGCCAATGAAGAGGAAAGGAAAGCAAGAATACTGTGGAAGTCCAAGGAGGAGGAGATGACCCACTTTGCCAAGTCCCACAGAGGGAGATGAAGACTGTGAGCCTCCCACTTCAGGCAAAAATAGTGTTGGTGGTGTGGTGAGGGAGGAAGTCAGATGTGTGGATTAAAAAGGGCCGGAAGGGATAGGGAAGAGTCAGTGTAGACAATTCTTCTAAGGAGTTTTAACCAAAAAAGCAAATAGGCACATGATGTCAGCTTACATTCTATGTTGGATTTTCATTAATCCATGTCACTCAAATACTATGCTATGCACCAGGATTCTTTCTTTTTCATTTTCTAATCCCTCATATCTTCTTGTTCTGCTTGCTGGGACCATTGTTGATTTTCGTCATAAAATGCTTCTATTCACTTGTCCTGCTATCATTTTAATTCTAAGAAGGCTCTGTTTTTCTGGTTACTCATAAGGCCTATGAGCTCTGCCCTTGTTCTTCATTTATCAAAAATTTTATGTTGAAATATGTAAAAAATTAATATCCTTCACTAATAGCTTTTCAACTTTTGTTTTGGTAGCTTTTTCTTTTTTTTTTTTAAAAAAAGATTAAAGCGTGCTTATGACATCTAAAATGGTATGAAAGACAATATGACACAATCCTCAACTAAACGACCTTTAGCCTTGGGGTTGGAGCTCAGTACTAAAAGTACTTGTTTAGCTTATGTAAGGTACTAGTAGATCCCAAACAGTGCTCCCATATAAGTTGTATATTCTATATAATATAAAAGCTTATATATAATATACAATGTATAACATTAAAAAATTTATTTTATAGTATCATCTCAGTTTCCTAAAGGAATTCAAAAATACATTTTTCCTGAAGCTTATTCCTGTTTGTTTTCTTCTATGTCCATGTCAACCCCTGGTCTTGTCTTACCTGTTTATTTATTTTCATAAGAAAGACTCCCTTGGTTAATTGGAGATGCCCGTCTATCCATTTGCAGTTACAAGTGGTCCCTGGAAAGCTTGATAGAACCTTTGTATGTGTGGATAGCGCTGCTCAGTTGCCAGCTTTCAGTGACTAAAACAAAACCTAGCTTTTTTTTTTCTCTTCTTCTTCGTCCTCCTCCTCCTTCTTCCTCAAATATCTGCTTCTGTACTTCCCTTCTCTTGGTCTATCTGCTCTCTCAGGAAGAATTTCATAGCTTCCTACAAGGGCGGATACCTCACTAGATTTTATCAGCTTCATCTTTTCTTTACAAAGTGGAGCCCTGCCTCTGTTTCTGGCGATGCTTGTGGGTTGACATTCAGCTTTCCTTGGCAGTAAGCATTTATATTCTGTTCAGACTTGAGGATCGAGAATGTCTGTGCACTAGGAATCAGTGGAAGGTACTTAAAATCCCATACAAGTTTAAACCGTCCTGTTGCCAGCTCTGCTCTGTCTGGTGGCTTCTGGAGATGCCTTGCAGCTTTGGGAGGTTGTGAGGACCAAATCTGTTCATCGCACTGGCACCTATCATAAGCTGTAGCTTCTGCTATTCTTTCCTCCACTTGGCATCCTTGATCCCTGCCTCTCCTTCCTATCCATCCCAGGGATATCATTTCCCCATCCCTTTGCCTCTCTGGTTTTATCAACTGTGATCCAAAAAGATATTTTTGAAAGAATAAAAGCAGGTTCATTTAGGTTTGATCACAGTATATATTGTTACCATTGTTCTGTTTTATTATGGGTTATTGTTAGTTATGCCCTACTGTGACTAATTCACAAATTAGGTGCTACCTGTGATAACATTCACGGTTCATTGTCACGATAGTACCCGGGATCCAGTGGGGTTCCTCAGTGATGAGCTGGGGTCCTTCACTGCTTCTTCAATTTATTTTTTGGAAGTAAGACCAGAAATAATTAAAAATATATGTGATACTAACTAATTAATATCAGTGTAATGTTTATTAATAAAAACTCGAATGATCAAAACATATGATGAAGTACTTTTGAAGCATATAAAGATAGTGTTTTAATTTTTTTTAATTGGTTAAGCTTGAGATGGAAGGAGACAGCTTATGGCATTGATTGTTGAAGTGCATAAAATTTGTGGGTGTTGAGAGACCCATATAATAACTTTTAAGCATGTTATTTGATCTGGTACTTAACAGTCAACTCTGGTGAAGTATTGATGAGGGAGATTGGAAAGGAATTATGTGTTGAAATAAAGCGATTTAATTAGTCTATATAGGGGAACTGGGGATGTGAATATAATGGTAAAAAAAATAGATGTAACCTGTACTGTAACTGAACATAGAGATTAGGGTCCCTTCATATGTGTCCTTGGTGGACATCAGTCTTTTGCTCCTTCTTCTCCTGTCTTGGTAAATGAGTGTCTGGGGACATGTGTTTCTGCCACAGGCCCAGAGAAATGTGGCCCATTTGTAGCAGATTCATCGTCTAGAATCCTGAGTCAACTAACACAAATCATTTCCATTTGCAGTTGGTCATCTCAGGTGTTTTGTCCCAGTAGTAACGGAAAACTGACTGACATACCTTTGATACCACATGTGAAACGGTGAAAGCAGAAGGGTGTGAAGATATCATGGCTCTTTAACAGATTGCATTTCAGAGCAATTCATTTCAGGCACATCTGCACACTGTCTGAAACAGTTAACCGTGTGCACAGTCCTTTGGAATCATTTGAAACAGAGGGAACAGAAATCTCATTGTCACTTGTCTCTTTCCTATCGGTTTTTGTTATTGTTACTGTCAATCACCCTTTACTGAACTATTTGTATAGAAGCAACACACATGTTTATGGAAATATCCAGAGCACAGCTTTCTATGATTTGGAGACATAGATATGAAAACCACCACCACTAAGAAATGTTTCTCTTTACAAGCATGCAGTGGTGAAATCTGTGTGTTTGCATACATATCAGATTTTCTCTGTAGAAATTATGTTTCCCACAGCCCTCACACTTGTGGGATATTTATCTATCTGTGTCTACAGCTTTAGGATCAGAAAGATTGGGGTTGAAAGCCTGAGTTCTCCATACATACAGTAGCTATGTGATCTTGGATAAGTTAGTTAATTTCTCCAAGCTTTATTTGTATCTGTCCTGAAATGAAAAGAGTAATGCTTTTATTTTAGGACTCTTGTAAGAGTTAGATGAGAAAATATATTCAAAGCTCCCAGGATAGGGTGTTATACAGAGACAGTGTTGAAGAAATCATATGCATATGTATTTATGTAAATATGAAGAGCCAGTCCATTTGTTAGCAAGGGTTTGCATATTCATTTGTGGCTTCAACTTCTCCTTAGCAAAGGCAGAGCTGATAATGACCGGTTTCCTGGGACTGAGTCAGATCTATTGGCCCGAGGAGCCACTATTTCCTCACAACCCATGCAGTGTCTTCCATGATTAAACCCCCATCCGCTCCACCCATACTTTGCCCCTTAATTGCTTTCCACCTACCCTTACAGGACGTGACTTTCCCTTTCTCCCACTCTAAGTGATTATGCAACAGCCAGGATGCTCTTTATTCTGCAGTCCTTATAAAAACAACTTGAGGATAAATAAAGTGTGAAGCGAGGCAACTTGTCTCTCACTTCATCTATGAGGCAAGAAATGTATTGGCTTTGAGTTCTGGTACCGTCTTCTTCATAGATTTGGAAGAAAACTGATAAGTTATTCACTCTTGCTTTTGCATTTTTCTTTTTCTGTAAATGACTAGGAAACGAGTAGGTTGTTTTGCCTGTGCTGGCTGATGGGAACCACAGTGGTGACAGGTTCTGGAAGGGTGTTTGGTAGAAAGATCACTATCAGAGGAATCCAGCAGTCTGGACTCTCCTAACGTTATCTCAGAGTAGAAATTATTGGAAAACCTATAAAAAAGAAATGAGTCCTTCTTACCCAAGCAGCTTTACCTTGGCAATGCTCCTTCTTTGTAGGTGAGAAGGAATGAAAGAAAGGAAACCAGAGAAAGCATTTATGACTATTAAAAGTAAAGGTGCCGGGTGATGGTGGTACATGCCTTTAATCCCAGTACTTCTGAGGCAGAGGCAGGGGGTTCTCTGTGACCAGCCTGGTCTACAGAATAAGTTTCAGGACAGCCCAGAGAAATGCTGTCTCCAAAAAAAAAAGCAAAACAAAACAAAAACAACAACACCCCCTCCCCCAATAACAACAACCAAAAGAAAAGAAAAGAAAAGAAAGGTGCTTTTAATTCAAAATGCTGCTAAGGCAAGACAGATGAAATTGAAAGGGTAATGTAGTATAGAGAGTAACAAATCTGGAGAAATGCTACATTCAGTGTTCAAAACATACTTCTTTCCAGGTAGGTAACATCCGATGAGAAAAGAGAAGAATTACAATTACATCCCAAACTATAATTGTTGGTAACAATGTGCACTTAATTAAATTCTATGCATTCAGGTATATTAATTTACCATGTCCTGGAATCCCAGTTACTTTCTGGGTTCTATGGTTTGTAAGTCCTATTGCTATATGTGAAATATAAACAAAAGAAGCCAATTTCACAGAGGATGAGAGCATAATGGTTGTTACCAGTGGCCCAAGGAGAGTATTGGGGCTGGATGGAGGAGGTGAAAGATTGACCGGTCTATGTGTGGTAAGTTACAGTGAGACGTTTTGGTGTTATTTGGCCAGTAAGACTAAGGTAAATAATAACGCTCATACATAATTAGCCTGCTGAGTCCATTTAGTGCTGTTGATGTGTACATATGTGTAGGACTAATAGCTTGGGGCTGGGTAACCTATCTCAGGCTCATCCCTGAGAAGACTGATTATCTCTCACTTAGCAGCCAGTAACTGCCTGTAACTCTTTATCTAGGGTTAGGGTCTTGGGAGATTTCCTCCATCCCCACTGGCATATTCTCTGGTGCTATCTTTGTGAAGGTCTTGTTTATGCCACCATATTGTGAAGATTCAGGGTTGCATCTTCTGTCATATATAGAAGAGACAATCTCACAGCAGATGTCCAGGTGCCCGGGCTCTTATTGCTCTTTCTTCCATAATGTCCCCTGAGTCTTAGGCATAGAGGCTTTACTGCAGATATATCAACTGGGCTAGGCACACCATGGTCAATTGTATGGTCATATGAGAATCTCTTTGATATTGCTACCCTCTAAAATATTTCAGTTTGAATAACTCAGCAGGTTGAGGAATATTTTCCACGAAGGCCCAAACCAGGTCCATTGACCACACCAGCATTCTGTTTTACATGTACCTTCTTTCAGATCTTAAGAATTTGAAGAAAGTATACATTTTAAAAACAATCACAGTTTTCTCTAATAGTAAAACTAAACTAGTGATAGAGAAAAGTCTTTCTTAGAGAGGACAGACCTGGTCTAGATGATCATTTTGTTCTTGTTCATGGATGCCTCTTCTCCCCTTCTTTCTCATTCTACTTCACCTCCTCCTCCACTTCCTCCTTCTTCTCCTCCTCATCTTCCTCCTCCTCTTTCTCCTTCTTCTTCTGCTTGAGATAGGATCTCACTATGTACCTGTTCATAGACTCCTGTCTCAGCAGACTATGCTCACCTTGAATACCATACCTCAGATTAGATTGATCCTTTCAGTACACCGAAGAGTCGTTTAGTGACTCAGACTTTCTCTACCTCAGTATTTTAATTCATTAAAAAAAATTGGTTCAATCAAGGTCTTTAGGTTCAATCAAGTAAAAAAAAATCCCACTGTATAAGCAAAGACAAAATTTGTAGTTGATGTATAAGTACTGAAGAGGGTCCCATATTTTACATTTAATTTTTTAGAAAATTTCCAGACTTACGACAAAGTGAAGGTATGGAGCAGATGTATACTTCTGTATAATCCCTCTCTTAAACCCCCTTCACATGCACATCTCCCCCCCAAAACAATATCACTCATCAACTGGTACCGTTGTTGCAAAGGATGAACCTATAAAGAACAACATAGCTTTTGAGTTTCCTTATTGTTACATATGAATTTAGATAAATATATAACAACAGTAATGCACCACTATAGTATCAGACAGAATTTTTATTGACAACTATAATCATCTGTGCTCTTTCTCTAATTCCCTCCTATAATCTTTGCAAAACCATCAACTTATTTATTGAATTTGTATGTCTATATTCTAGTCCTTTCCAGAGTGACATCGACTGGACTGGGCACATCACAGACAATACAGATGTAGCCTTTCTTAATGGCTTCCTTCACTTAGAACTATGCATTTCTTGCGTCCATGTAGTTTTTGTTTTGCATTGTTTTGTTTCTGTTATCTTATGAAGTTGAACATATGCTAGGCAAAGCCCTACTGTGAACTACATTCTAAGCTAGCTTCATTTCTTTTCATCATTTGATAGTTCATGTTTTATTTTTCCTGGAGCTGAGGACCGAACCCAGGGACTTGCACTTGCTAGGCAAATGCTCTTCCACTGAGCTAAATCCCCAACCTGTTGATTCTTTTTGTTTGTTTGTTTGTTTTCTTTTTAAAAATTGTGTGTGAATGTGTTTGCATTGCTATAGCTTGTGTGGAGGTCAGAGAGCAATATTTTACAGTGAAGTCTCTCCTCCCACCTTTACACCATGGTTTCTGGGGTTCAAACTCAGGTCTGTTCTTTATTTGCTGAGCCATTTTGCTAGTTTATTGATGGCTCATTTCTTTTTAACACTGAGTAAAATTCCACTATTATGTATCAGAATTCATCTATTCTCTGATGAAGGACATTTTGGCTGCATCCAACCTTTTGTAATTACGACTGAATATAAAACATTTGCACACAAGTTCCTGAATTAACACAAGTTTTCAGCTCCTTTTACTAAGCAAGGAGCATGATTCATGTATTATACAATTCGTGTTTTTGCACAAAGCAACCAATGGTGGTATTATTTTGTATTTCCACCAGTAAATGAATGAGTTCCTATTGTACATCTTTGTAGCAGTGTTTTGGGCTTTGGTTATTTTCACTTTTGCTTCCATTTTCATTACTTTGGTGACAAGAAATACTAGCATCTATGGAGATTAATATTTTAATGGGAATGAGATCCCATTACTGATGATTGTGAGCCACCATGTATGTGGTTGGGTTGCTGAGAATTGAACTCACAACCTCTGGAAGAGCAGTCAAGTATTCTTAACCACTGAGTCATCTCTGCAGCCCTGGAGGTGAACATTTTTAGATGCTGTACTGGGAAAATGGAGCTCAGCCATAAAAGTATTAGCCATGCAAGCAAGAAGGCTTGAGTTCAACTCCTGGGCAGCCAGTTATAAAGTGAGTTAAATAGACTCTGCCTAAAATCCTAGTGCCTGGAGGGAGGGAATAGGGTGGAGAGAGGAGGGTGCTTGGAGCTTTCTGGTCAGTCAATTTAGCCAAATCATGAGCTCTAAGATGAATGAAAGAGTTTGTTTCAAAAGTATGATGCAAAGCAGCAATTCTCAACCTGTGGGTCCCAACTCCACACAGGGTGTATATTGGATATTTACATTATGATTCGTAACAGTAGCAGAATTAGCATTATGAGGTAGCAATGAAGTAATTATATGGATATTTACATTATGATTCGTAACAGTAGCAGAATTAGCATTATGAGGTAGCAACAAAGTAATTATATGGGTGGGAGTTGCTGCCACAATATGAGGGACTGTACCACAGGGTCACAGCATTAGGAAGGTTGAGAATCACTGTCTTAGACTGATGATGATTTAATCTAAAATCTGTTGATTCCTCTTTAATAGAAAATAAAACAAACAGGAAAAAAAACAGACCTCTTAGAGATGAACTCAGTAAGGAGGGTGTTAGCATGTTAGAAAGAGAAGACTGAAGACATTACTTATTAGAAGTCAAATTACTAATTAGAAGGTGAAAAAAAAAAAACATAAACGGCTATACCCAGTTGTAGCACTCAGTGGTGATCATTTGAATTGAAACATGGATGAGAGTACATAAAAAGGGATGTTCCCTTGGTAGCTTGATGATTTTGGCAACTGTCCAACCAGTGTTGCAAGAAAGGAAGCAGCTTTGAGATGAGATCTCTTACAGGCTGGCATTTGGCCAAAACTGAAATGTTGACAGGGAAGTGCGGGCACACCCAAAAACATCCTGATTAAATTGCAGGTGTTGTGCAAAGTCAAGTGGGAAGAGAAAACTCACTGAACACTAAACCTGATTCTGGCAGTGGCCATACTTGTGTGAAGTATGTTCCCTCTCCTGAAGCCTCAGGATGTGAGACAGTTGTTTTGTATTTTCAGTGTAGGTTGGAGCCTTTCTCAGAGAAACAATCTCTTTGATCTAGAAAGGACTTCTCAGAACATCTTTCCCAGTGGAATATATTTTTCCAAAAATAATTGCCTCCAAATAAAATCTAGGGATGCCATATGAAGGTAGAGTGTATTTTATTAGTAAAAATAGCTTGATGAGTTCAGTTTGAACAAATTCACTCATCACACGATTGGTAAATTAAACCAGTGGTATATTTTGATTAATCAGTAAACTTAAAATGAGAACCATTGTGATGTGTCTTTGTGGAATATTTATCATCTAATTTATTTTGGTATTCTTTATGTGCCTTTACACATTATGAAACAAACCCTAATTACCATAGGGCCATATTTGCAAATGAGAGGTCTCTAGTAATTATTTTCTAATCTTGTGGGTATCCCTGTTGCAGGAGAAATCTTTCTGAGACAAACTAAAAAAATGAGTCAAATTGGAACTGCAACTTAGCACATCTCGTGCTAGCTAGCACAGAGCTCTTTGGGGTGGTTTAAACATGATGATGAAAATATTTTTTGAAAATCTTAAAATGCCGGTTTAGGCTACCATCTGCTTAAACCTCAACAAAAAAGCTCTCCCACTGAACCTAGAGAACACTGGAGGTAATGTGATCATTATTTCTCAAGAAGCAAAGAGTGGGCAATTCAACAAAACAAACAAGCTTAATGCTTAAATAAAATGATTTACATTCCTGTTAGGAAATGCCACAATGAGGACTTCAATCTGGGATCCTTGACTGCTTTTCTGTTTGATTTTCATGCCGAACAAACTGAACACAATGTGTAATGTTCATTAATTGCCAGTTTTATTCAGTTAGAATCTTATTTAGAATATGCCTTGTGGCCCAGTAATCTATCTTATTATTGTGTCTTTCATCAGTTAGATTTGAAGTCCCTTCCTACAGGAACCAAGCCTAGATATTTTTCTATTGTCATGAGTGTAGTAGGAAATTAACTAAGTAGGAAATTAACTTGCACATAGATAGATATAAACTTGTTCTCAAGTAAGCTTTTATTTTTGTAATGTACTTGATGGGAGGCAATGTGCAGATGCTTCCAAACACAGTATTTTCAATAATGGACTGATTAATCCATAATTTTGTTTAAAATCTCATAAAACAACTTTATGTACTGTTCATTAAAGGGGTAGGTATTATGTATTCAATATTGTTCTCATTCAGTGCTGATTTCATGGAAGGTTTATTGCTCTAGTTGGTATTAAAATAAAAACCTGGAGCCAGATATTGAGGAAAAGCTGAAATATCAGAGAGATGGGGATCAAACCATAGCCAATTTTGACCTAGTCATCCTATCTCCACAAATCTTCAGACTGACTGGGAGCACAGGCCAGAGGGTTGAACTTCTGCCTTCTCCTGCCTTATTCCCCTCCCCACCCCCCAGCTATTTTACTTCCTGGTTCAGCTTTCCTAGAGCTAGGATTAAAGGTGTGTGATACCACTGCCTGGCTCTGCTTAGCCTTAGGATCTTTGTCCCTGACCTTCATGGCTTTGCTGTGGCTGATTCTGTCCTCTGATATTCCAGACTATTTTTATTAAGTATATAATATATCATTATAAAAGTTAATTTTTTCTTTTTTGCTTTTCCAGACAGTGTTTCTCTGTGTGTAACCTTTGCTGTCCTGGAACTCACTTTGTAGAACAGACTGCCTTGAATGCAGAGATCAATCTAACTCTGCCTCCCAAGTGCCTGATATGTGTGCCATCACTGCCCAACTGGAACCTTGGTCTTTTGTGCAGCTAGTATATATAAATATAAAAAAACTATCATGTCGAAGGTAGTTATTTGTCATTAAAACAGGCTTTTAATGTTAACATTATCTTGTTCTAAATTGATAGTTTCTTTGCCTAATATATCAATGTCAATCTGGTCCATAAACCTTACCATCTACTTTTTTTTTAATATATAAAATGTGTCATAAATAAAAACAATTATAATTTGTCTTTGGTTTAAAGAATGAGTCAACAAATTATGTTTATATTTTTATGACATAAGGATAGTATTTATAGAGACCGTGGTATGCTCATTTTAGTTTAAAAATTATTTTTGGCATTTCTCTGGGTTTCTAATTTCTTTAATTTACATTGTCATTCTTTAAAAATGTTTTCAATTACAAGGTGCCAACTTTAGCTCATCCTTGCATCTCTTGGGTACCTCTTTGTTCCGTCTGGACTGACTGTTCCTTTGAATACTTAGCAGTTTTCATTTACTGGCTTGTAATTTTATTTTTCTGAATCCATTTCTTGGATTGAATATTTTCTTTGTTGTTTATCTGCTTTTTTTGTTTTTTGTTTTTTTTTTTTTTTCTGAAAAACATCCTTAAAATGTATTTCCAGTTCAGTGGAGGTATGGAGGTAAAGGCTGTGAGGATATTGATATCTGAAATGTGTTGGTTTTATGTAAAATTTGAGAGTTTGGCTTCATATAGAAATATAGTTTAAAATATCTTTCCTAGTACTATGCCCATTTAAAAAAAAATCTGTGACTGCTATTTTTGAAGTTTTATTATTTTTAATATCTTTATATGTGTAATTGCAGCATCTTAATCATTAAAATAAAATTAATCCTTTATGAAAAAATGATTAGCAGGGGCAGAATGCTTTATTTATTTACCTTATTCCATATTGTTATTTAATTCCAAGCTCTTTGGCATAATTCTAAATCTTCCAATACATTCAGGCACATTATGTAATCTTTATAAGATTCCCGTGGATTCCCATGAAAGCATTAGTGTGCTTCCTGTTGACAAAGTGGATTCAGTGCTGTTTTTGTCTTTAGAATCTCTATCATGCCATCTTGGAAATCCCCTCTGCCATGCTGAAGATGCTCTTTTCGGGTTCCTGCTATCTTGTTCCTTTTCCTTGCTTTATTCTTTCCATCAGCTATAGAGGAAGGGACCATGAGTGACAGTTTTCTTTTTTGATGTGCTTGAAATATTTTCCCTATATTTTTACTCTTTAAAAAATTAATGCTATTTATTGGTTTCCTCTGTGTGTTCATATGCTTGTACCACACGTGGAGGCCAGATGCCAGTGGCTGGAACTTAAATGGCCGGGTCTCTCCTGTTTTTATACTGCTGCTCTATACACTGAAGGCCGGCTGGTGCTTAGACTGTTGGATGATCTTGTGTCTGCCTCCTAACTTCCTGTAGATGGGAGGGTATTGCTGGCATTATACACACAACCACATCAGCCTTCACTAGATCTGGAAATGGAGTACTGATCACTAGACTTGTAAGGCAATGCCTTTCCCACCGAGCCACTAATCTGGCCCCATTCTTATTCTTGTAGACCACTTGAGTGTAGTTCAAAACTGTCAATCAGTATTTTGTAAAAGTATTCTGCAACCACTAGGATTGTCATTGAAAACCTAAACTTTTTTTATTTTTATTTTTATTTTTTTGATTCTTGGCTTTGTGTACATGATCTATTCTTCTTTGTGATTTGGGAGGATGGAAATCTTGTTACTCTCTGCATTTCGAAAGTCGAGGATTTTGTGTTTGTTGTGGACTTTTCTTACTCATCCCGTTGGGAAGTGGGTGAGTAATTGCAAGCTCAGTTCTGTAGATTATTTTGTTGTGTTGTTCATCTTCTTATCTGATGTTTCTGTTGGTTACATGTTGGCTTCCTGGTCTGTTCTTTTTTGTTTGTTTGTTTTGTTTTGCTTTCTTGTTTCTTAAACTTTGTATGG